>SDVV010045883.1:0-10026 GCA_016164225.1 Gammarus roeselii
CATCAGCTTCTAACAGAATCTTAAGACAAAAGTCTACAGCTTTTTTTATGACACTCGGAAACCTGAACACGGTAACAGCGTCTCGCACATCGAATCGGACGCAGACTCGTTACTGATCCAGTTCAAAAGTTTGGCCGACATTCAGAAATAAGATGCGGCAAGATCCTCGGGCTGAGTACATAGACTTCTCCAACTACCCCATAATTCATTCCTTGTACGATGAATCAAAGAAAGGACAGCGGGGACTACTGAAAAGCGGAGCAGCTTAGAACAGCCTAGATAAGTACCGTCCTTCATTTATAACTATTATATTGCCTTTTACAAATGTATCAGATAGGATATTATATTGTTTTATGTTAGGTTTCTTCTGCAAATGTTTCTACTGGTATCTAGGTTACACAGAAATGAGTGAGACTGCCACAGGGCTGAGTACTTTACTATATCTAGCTTCCTGAATTCGGACATTCAGGAAGCTAGATATGCTTCTGATTTGAACAACGTCATCAATGTTCTCCTCCCAAAGCGTCCCTCCTGCCATGCCTTACAAAAATTTCGCCATGCAAATATCCGCTCTCGCCCCTCACATTTCAGCTTCGCACAACACAAATGGAATACTGTAACCACCCCTTCAATACCCAATGTCCTAGAGCTCATCAGACTTATCTGTCCACCAAATCTTTCACTCAATAGATTTCACTTCAGTTTCCAGCAGTCGGGACATCTTCAAATTAGAGCTTAAGTACTTATAAAACTGAATTTCTCTAATACCTCTCCATTTAGGTGGGGACTAATTCCGCTAGCATCGTCGTTCCTTGAACATTCAACTACTTCACTCATTAACTCGAGCTAAGAACATTGGTTTGGCACAATAAAGAACATTGATTAGGCTCGAGCTAGGTTCATCCTTTTGGCCAAGAGTAGGAACAATGATTATGCACGAGCTAAGATCATTGACTAGGCACGATCTAAGAACATTGATCAGGCATGAGGTAAGAACCTTGATCAAGCACGAGGAAAGAACATTGACTGGGCACGCAAAAAACATTGATTAGGAACAATCTTTAATGCCCCAGAGATTTCACTCTCAACAGTCGACGCTGAAGACAAGATTAAATGCTATTACATCACGCTGGTAGTCTAACAAAACAAATATTATAACTGAACAATACACCATATGATATTCCCGTATAATGAATGAACGATATAACCATGGAATATCCCCATATAATATCTACAATATACATAAACTCAATTGGGTTACTGATTACGAGACATGAAAATGCACCCTCCCGTGCATTTTTCATAGGCACAATCAACTTTTAGTCAAGGGACCCCCTCTCCCCGGTTCAAAAGAATTGTGCTATGATAACGACAGATACCCCAGGCTGTGTCGAGGAAAGAAGATAACACCAAGCAGTGACCGCATGGTCACACCGCAAACAGTCGATGACTGGAGAACAAGTCCATGCAATGCATGCACCTATACAATAAATACCAATACAATACGTGTACGAACCATAAACCCACACACAATATACACCACTTCTCACAGTATAGACACACAATATACCAATAGAATAACTCTACAACAAGCCCAAACCTCAGTCGAGATCTCTAGACAAGATAACAGCGACCGCGCTGCGCCGACCACGAAAGTGTTTTGTAGATTTCTTACCGACCCCGAACAAAAAATATTCCATCACTATGCCGCCACACGCTCGTCTTTCAACTTGTGTCGATAACACATTATTTTTGTTGGTCGGATGATATTGAACTATTATTGTGCCGGTTGGTATCAATGTTGCTCATCGGATCAGAGAGAGCCCGCCAATTCGGGTCGTATATAGCAGAAATTGTTCACTCTTTCAACAGCAATGCAGAAGAACTCAACATAAATAAGAGACCAACTCGAATAATCAAATTACCAACGATCATGCACTTTTATTTTGACAAATTCCCGTTGTAGTCGCTCGAGGATGTTTGCCATAATAAACATAACCGACATGCTCCTACTCTAGTCAGCGGATAACGTACAGTAGCAAAGTTACAAGTTATCAAAAAATCGTTACTGATGTCAGATGAATTCTGCGAAATAAATTATGAGATAAATTGAAATGAATAACGAAGCATGAATATTCATATTTTGATGGGATTGTATGTTTGATGTATGCATGATTTGATGTATTACACCTTCATAGAGCTACTAGATGCATTGTGTTGATCCACTTTATCAACAGAGAATAGTGGTCGATGCACAATTCACAAAATCTTTGTTGTTTCTCGAATGTCCCCTCAATAACCACTGTGCGTTAATGTATCAGTTTCATCATTAAAATTCATCCGATCAATTACAATTAATAAACCAATAATACAATTGTAATGCATCAGACATGCATCCCAGAAGTCTGTTCAGAAATAAAGTGGATTTCGAATCATGCCCGACACTTGTGGTTGCCAAAACATTAGCATACGTGACCAGACCCTTCTCTTCCTCTTCGATACAGCAAATTCAGACTGTGTATCCTTACATAATATTTCACCCAAACCCTTCATTTCGCAGCGTCTTTGCCTCTATGACGATAGATATCACTAATCAAACTAAGCACCACAGAGTTAGACACAATTATCTAGAGTGGTTCGACCTATAAGATTCTTCCGCAAACTGATTGAGAGTGGTCTTTGCATCTCAGATGACAAAATTGGTGCCCCACTGAGCGCTCTTCACTCAGGCTTGCAGAGCAGTGTTTTGCGAGGCTCACAATCGGGGATACAACTAATGAGTATGTATTGCCTTCCAGACAAAGCTAAATTACACCGTGAACCTTGTCGGACTCTTCCACAGGGCCTTGATTGTTCAGGAGAACGAGCGTTTGAACAAGCAGGTTTTGAGAAAGGTGCGTTGGGAAGATGTGCGTTGGAAGAACGTGGCGTAGGGAAAAAAATGATCCAGTAGAAACTGAGCGTTGCGAATTGTGAGTGGGAGAATAAGCTTTGGGAAAGATAGACATTCGATGAAATAGAAATTAAATATAAATCACATCTGGGGTATATGATTTCGGGCTCGGTCAAATATCTGGTCGTCAGTTTCGCGAACAATTTCCCGTCATTCATCCCAACCTAACCAAATCATAAATCAGGTGATTAATCTGAGTCGCCGCCATGATGCCTTTCTCGCCCTTATTGCCTAGAGTCCATCAGAGGACCAGCTTCATTCTTCTAATGTCAGATTCTGAGAGAAGGTAAATGCTTTGCCCTTTCTCAGAATCTGAATCGTCCATTCCTCATATGTAGACGTGTGATCTACTATGAGTAATTTTCTGCTCTTTATAATCAATGCCAATTGATGCCATCGTTTGAGGTTAAGAAGCGAAGTAGTTTGGCATCAGCGCCACTACCAATCAGAGCTCAGTACGGTGAACATTGTCAGGACAATGATGCACTCAGTCCATGGCCTTGGTGAAAGTTTGGACAACACTTGCGTTTGTGGTGCACCAGTTATGCAACGTATAAGCGGCTTCCATATTCCCACCGGTTGCCGGTAAAAGCTCTGGCCCATCATAATTTTTCTGTATCTAGACTATGAACTAATTCTATACTCCCTTCAGCAGGTATTTCAGAGCCTTTGCCGTCATCCCAAATGCACCAATAATTTTATATTTGACATCTTATACTTACTAACACCCCAACATGAATCCCAAATAAATATAATTTAAATCAAATCGGATGATTCAAACTCTTTCGTCTTGGTGTACTTATTACAAGCATGACAACAAAGATTACGCTACTCTCAGGGCAGGGCACACGACAGGTTCTGCATACAGTAGCAAAATTAAAATTCCCCTGAGTTCAAAGATCGAGTGGAAAATGATCATTGCAGATTTCTGTTAATCTTTACCTATAAACGATTTGTTATTTCGCAACTGTATATATTTTCATGACTTTGTTCAAACCTTTACGGATCAATAATAACAAAATGCACAAGAAAATATATCCAATACTGTATTTTGCACTCATAAAATTTTGTTCATACCTGGTTTTGAACAAATTTTGATACTGATACGGGTTTGATTATTTTTACATTTCTTCCTGCAGCTTATTTGTACGATTAAAATACGGTTCAAAAATTTGGGATATTTATTTTTCGATTTGTTTTTTCATGCATTAATTTTATACTTTCTCTCGAGTGACCCTCAACAATACGTGGTTATTAATGGAGTATATTGCCCGTAGATTCATGAGTATCAACGAAGTTAATGAGTTAATGCTTGACGTAAGTGATCCTGATCCAAGCGTGTGACGGAGACGTTCATAAATAATAAAAACGTTAAAAAAAATATGTCGACTGTTATCTAGTTTGTCAAGCGTTGGCAGAACAATGCTTGTTCACCAACTGTATATAGAAAAGCGCGAACATTTACAATTAACTTCCATATATCTACTTAGTTAACTCCTTGTTCTGAGCAAATGTTTTTTTTTTGCCGAGAGCCACTTAAAAGTGCTCGAAAGAATTACCTTAAAATGCACTTTATTTATGATGGTCGTAATTCAAGTGAGATAAATCGATTGGCCTGAGAAAAAATCGTATATCAATAACCCTTTTAATGACAAATAGGGGGCTACTGTTTCAATAGACATGTCCACGTCGTCTTTCTTAGGTATCACTTGGTATAAAAATGACAAAAAGGATTAGAGATCTATAAAACAAATGAAAAAATTCGAAACGATATTTGTATCCTTAGCGAACATAACCCTGATAGCAGACCAGCCGAGTAGCCAAGAAGCCAAAAAAATTATGAAATTTTTAAAGCAGGCACTGCTTCGAAAATTATCAGTCCGAACTAGGAAGAAAATACAAAGTTGCATTTATCTAAAAACGTGTTCTTTGGAGATCATTTCGTGGTCATCCGAACTGTTTCAAATCAAATAGTGCGAGACATTAAATATATTAACATTGGTAAATAAATTGGTCCTGTACAATTCATTAATTAGTTCTATGAGGCTTTGAAAATCTAACCAAAAAATACCTTCATCGATAGCATTTGTTGTTGTTCTTCTTAGAAAAGTAATTAATGATAAATGAATGATAAATGATAGAATATTATTTTGAATAATATTTTAACATAATTCATGCAGCGTATTTTGTCTAAATATTTACTTGTGACAAAACGATTTCCATTAAACAATTGTTATCTTAATTTATATTTAAAGCATGTTGATTACGCCGAAGAGTTTTAGCATAAATAGCTTATGTTTATAGTAGCAAGAACCCTATACTTTCATCATGCAATGTCTTTCATAATCTTTCTTTAAAAGATTGTCATTTACCCAAAATATTACTCGAGTAAGAGTATGAAATTTGAAGAGATGATAGTATAATTTTCCCCGATGTACAATGGTGGACGAATGGGAACAAAATATTATTCATGATCATAACTTCATTACATAATAAAGCTTGGAGTCTGTTGCTTGTTATTCGTTATTTGTTAATGTTGTCAGACAAAACATTTTGATTCAACAGCAAAGCGTATTTTTCCTTAAAGAAATCATGCATGTTAAATTGTATTGATCAACAATCACGTATGCAAAGAAACCACCAATGTGCACTAATTCTGTATGTATCCCTGAGTTATTTACGTTCTTTCTAATATAAAAGAAACAAAAAATCTCATGCAACACATAATTTATAAATATTCATAGCCTTGATATTTTGAAAATGAAAACATTATTGTTATGATACCCACAGTGTTCAATGTGCCAACATCGTGTAATTTTCAATTTGTGCTATATTTTATGTAGATCATTATGATAACACTGTATAATATTCCTTTTACTTTGTTATATGCTTCACATTTCATATTTTCATGTTTGTATTGATCTCCCCAGTGATGATTTCGATACTCATAAAGAGGATTTAAACATTGATTGACTTTTTCAGAAAACTACAACTTTTCAACCAGCAAAACAAACTGGAAACGCTAACTCACTTTATTATATCGGATATTTCTTCTAAAGTTTTCGCATTGCATTCAACAACCAGAGAGATGCCTTTGAGACTGCATATTAACCCTTGGTCTTCGCTGCTACTCGTCGTTGCGATCCTCCACTGCACTAAAGCGGAGGGAGCTTTACGCTCGGCCTCGGGTTTGAACCGCGCTGGCCGAGTGGTTGGGTTGGAACCCTTCCTGACCGCCCCCACAGCGATGCTGACGACGTGTGTGCGGCTGTGCCACATCAGGAATGGGTGTGTCGCTCTCAACTTCAATGTGAGTTGGGTTTTAATGTGAGCTGGGTTAAACGTGAGTGGGTTAGTGAAGGCTATGGAGGACGTATTGGTAAGTGATCTATGTCATAACTCTTGGTCAAACGATGTATCTAGATACTTTCCTAAATATATTTTTCCAAATTCTTGTCAAAATCCTAAAAAGTCTTGGAAACTGTGTCATGTGCATGTAGCGTGTCTAATGCTGTTTCTTGACGCGTTCTATGGGAAGGCTTCCCTCACATGGTTATTAGTGATGTTCGTCGCTAAATATTAAATCAGATCATACTTTAGCACTTTAAGACAAGACCCTGCGGAGTATTTCCATGAAATACGAATTACAGTGTCTGAACAAGAGTGTATATTTTGGAACCTACATTTTATCCGCCAAAAATTTACATTCATAACTTGTAATACCAGATAAATACTTGAAGATGGTGAATGTTTGTGATTTGTTATGAAATAACTGCTGCCAAATTGATGAGACAGTTTGATCTAACGTTGACGTTCGCGGCTGCTAGTCGGATATCTTCTTTGGTTAGTCGTTGGGCAGTCACATCACCCAATTTAAGATGTGACCGGAGCATCAAACACTTCTCGTTAGATAACATTATTTATGTCTGGATCAATGTACTAATCTGATAACCAGGAAAAAAAATGCAGAAGTTGATTGATATGAGTTCCATTAAGCTCTTGGCACCTGTGAAACTTGCGCTGCTTCATTTACAGTCGAATACGAAGATTTTTATGAGTGGTACTCATGCTGAAGTCAACTTTTCTTGGATGATGTCGAATAAAAAGGGTAGGATCATCTTCAATATATTTCCTAACTGGTTGCGTTTAATTGTAGGTCCTTCGTCCTTGAGACTGCACCCTCAAAACGGATTTGTTTTTATATTTGTACGACGCAATTGAGAAGAGAGGGCTGATATTTACTTCGCCTCTTCCTCTGGTGCTAAATTTTTACACAAATTTCCATCTCAACGTATATGGAGAGGAGGTCTATCCATGTTCGAAAATAAACCATGCCTGAGTTTACTCGTGAATGTTAATGAGAGAGAGAGGCAAGTATATTTGATTATATTCTAGTCATGAATTATCCCACACCATTTATTATATGATCAAATGCAACATATCAAAACAATAGATAGAATATCATAGATACGATGGCATGTAAAGTTCACTATAATCGGGCATTTATTCATTGATTAACTGCTTATTCAAAATTTACCCTCTTCACCTGTAGCTTCACTAATTGAGTTGGAATAGTTCCTCTTACAAATTAAGTTGAAATAGACACTCTTACTCATTCATATTTCAACGTGCATCGCCCATCTGAATGCAGACCTTCCTACTTCAGTGACGGAGAGCAAGGCCACGACAGACATTCTCTATCGTAGTGCGACCATAAGTGACTGCTGCACTGGCATTATCGCCGGCCTATTTGTGAAACCTACACGTGTTCAATGTTCGTGTAAAGCAAAAATATTGAATTCCCTGATGAGGCCATTAAGGTGCGATGTGGTATTGCACTGGTTCAGTGTCGACAGGTTGTGACTCGATGATGTTGAGACAGTCATTGCAATTTGAATATCTTAAACTAGTTTAGCTACACATTTTATGTATGGTGATAAACCATGCATGCCCATTGTGTTTTAACAGGTGCCTTCTCTTAACTTCTGTATCATTAAAAAATATAAGTTTACTGTTCACCGGGAAAAAATGAGGCCACTTTCGGAAATGCTCTTCGTATTTCGAAGGATCGAGTGTGACCATTCAGATTCCGCTAAAAAAAATCACGGAGTTGCAAAGGGGAAATTCTGTTTTGCTCTGTTCCGCTCGATCGACCGGGAAACCCGAATACTAATTCTAAAATTGTACGACCTTGCAACGATTTACAGTCTGGTTCGGGCATGTGCGAGCTGCTCAACGCTACTCTCTGCGACGGAGGAAGTTTGGGGTCCAACCTGACCGGAGAGGAAGGATGGCGCTACTTTGACGTTGAGACCGCCAGGGGAGAGGTGAGGCTCTGGCCCAACTCAAACGTTAAGAGCGCATGGGGAGCGGTGAGGCACTGACTCAACTTTGACCTGGGAAACGACAGGGTAGAGACGATGCATTGAAGCTGTGTACTTTGATTTATTGAGGGTAACTAGAGAGAGGTGAAACTGTGACGATACTTTAACGTGGGGAACGCTAAAAAGAAGCTGAGGCAGGAGCCTACTCTGACATTGATAGCGCTAGGGGAGAGTTGAGGCACGGACGCTACTGTGACGTAGAGAGCGGGAGGTGAAAGGTGAGGCTCAGACGGAACTTTGATATGGAGAGCCGTAGGGGAGTGGGGAGGACCTGTTACAATTCGACGAGCATGGGAAGCGTCAGGATAATGACGAGATGCCAGTGTTACTTTTCGTGTTAAGCTACTGGGAAGATGAGAGATGACACTCACCGTGTTCTATATTTTATTCAGGCAGTTGCAAAACTACTTCCAGTAATGAAAATGTAAAAGAATTGCCACGCATTCATTTATTTTTTTGAACCTGATATTTTTTGTTTGTACTGATAGACCGTGATTGGTTTCTTTCATGTCAGAAAATTTTTGATCTAACAATTTGCAACACAGATCCGTGCAGCTATTCTATGATTGCAAAACAGTGTTAAGATGAAATGTGATTCATTCATACCACCAGATTCTACATCATTAATCTTTTCCATTCCATTCGAACACCATTTGATACGATGGAACGTTCGCGAAATGAAACTAGAGTGCTCAGCATGCTTGCCGCAGTGGATAAATGACAGCGTGTTAGACTGCAGTGCTGCATGGCCTGCTGGGCAGAAGTTGGAAGTTCACGTCTTTGCCAACACTCGGCATGTCAGTGTGTGGCACGATTTCACCTTCCATCTCGTCTTCCTTAACAAGACGCTTTCTTCCAGTTGACCTTCCATTCACTTATGGAATAAGACAGACTAAAAAAGTTCTATTTATTCTAGATATCCGGAGAAATTTTCGAGGATCTGAACATCTGTTCTACGGAGGGGAAGTGTTCAGCAAGTTGCGGTGAGAGATGCAGAGGGGGTTGTTTGCAGAAGGGGTTGAGACATTTCAAGAGACATGGGGACTAAAACATTTAAAAAATTTAAATAGTACTTATAGAGTAAACTATATTAATTTAATTACCCTTGTGAAATCCAAGTAAAGAATTAAAACACATTTAATGTAACTAATTTTGCTTTCAAAAGAGTGAATTCAGTTAAATATTGCGGGTATGATTCGTTGACAGGCAGTAATGGTTAAAGAATCAACAGAAGGCAATGACTAATGAACCAACAGTCAGCAATCACAAATGACCTGACGGGCAGCAATGACCAAGAGGCGACAGGTAGTAATGGCAGAAGAACAGACAGGCAACTTTGACTAAAGAACTGAGGAGCCGACAGGCTGCAATGACTAGTGAACCATGTGGCAGCAATGAATAATGAACCGACAGACAGCAATGCTAAGAAATGCCAGGCAGCAGTGACTAATGCACCGACAGACAGCAATGCTAAGAAATGCCAGGCAGCAGTGACTAATGAACCGACAGACAGCAATGCTAAGAAATGCCAGGCAGCAGTGACTAATGCACCGACAGACAGCAATGCTAAGAAATGCCAGGCAGCAGTGACTAATGAACCGACAGACAGCAATGCTAAGAAATGCCAGGCAGCAGTGACTAATGCACCGACAGACAGCAATGCTAAGAAATGCCAGGCAGCAGTGACTA
>SDVV010045884.1:0-10026 GCA_016164225.1 Gammarus roeselii
GTAAGTTGAGGGGCTACCGGCCGGACCCTTTAGCACAAAAGGGCTAAGTTGTGTGAATGTGAGCGTGTGAGGGTGTGAGATGCGCCTTGCCGTCGGCCACCCCCCTTTCTGGGGGATGCGGCCTAGTGTCTGTATCTGTCTGTATTAATGATTTTGATGTTTTCGTGGTTAGGGGGATTTATATGACCATCTAATTTCTTAGCTGAAATCAGATGGTTACTGCTCGTGACCAGTGCGATCTGAACGCCAGCCTGACTAAAGGCGTGGCTGTATAGACGTCCACTTTTGACCCGATTTCTTATGATGGAAAGGTTATTGACTTTATTTTATCGACTGATTTTGCTGCCGTGTCATTTTCCCGCCCGAAGTTTGGCCAAATGACTTTGAATTAGCTTGAGTGGCTCCGGATTTATTTAGAGGAACGGTACTGGTTCAGGCAGGGAGAATTAAGGTGGCAGTTGCGTGGCTGTTATTACGAGGATGATCGGGAGCCGCTGCCGGGCAGCCATTGAAATAGGAATGAAGAGAACCCGTTGATTGGGCTCTATTCTTAGGGAGACGATGAGAAGGCGCTGATTGTGCGATGTTGGCACGAGTTGATGAAAAGACGCTGATAGAGGGCTGTTGATGTGGAGACAAGAAAAAGGTCACTGAATGGGAGGTTGATCGGAGTCTGGGTGAATGCACAGAGAAAAATCTCCAGCCAACCTTTCCCATTTCACCCTAATCTGAAAAAAGGCTACCATGTAACAGGTACCTTGATGTTGCACCGGCTGATACGTAATGCAATACTGAGTACAGCCAACCATTGCAACTTTCTCAATTCTCTCTATGTGCATGGCGTGAAGCAGGCTTTAAGGAGAAGAGACAGCATTGTCATAGTGGCGAGAGAGCGTGAGTAGAAGAGGAAGGTTGTGAATGGTTAAGCTCAAAGACGGCCTAGATGCGCTTTCCCGCCCTTGGCTTCTCGTTAAGAAACGGGTGGACGTAAGTGGCGGAAGGTCCAACAATTATCATGCACCAGGTATAAACGCTGACACTGATTTCGGTCCTCACTCCCGACCCAACGTGTGTGTTGCTGGGTCCTGGCCGGACTCTTTAACACTATAGGAAGAAGCTTTGGTATGTGTGAGTGCATGGCAGGAATGTAAGGTTCGCCTTGCTGTCGGTCACCCCTCTTTAGGGAGAATTACTAAGATATGGAAGAAATGCAGATCTAAACTCCGGTTCTCATATTATTAAACCAATAACAGTCTTCGTTGAAGAAGAAAGACTATGTGATTTAGGTGTACCAGTGCAGAATAATGTTTCATCGAATGAACAAATTGCAAATGTTGAGGCCAATGGTAGTAGAATGTTCCTGGGCCATGCGACTGTCCCTGCCTACGGGTAAACGAGAAATCATATGTGTGCCTCATTTGTCAATTCCCACAAACTTCGTGAGGTTTAAAAATCGATTGAACTAGTACCTTTGCTGTGTTCTCGATAAAACTTACATCAATGGATACACTGCCTGCAAAAAATAACTCTTTACTAGAACGCGCTGCGGTCAGACAAATTTGACAGCCAAATGGAAATGGTCATGTCACTGCGCCAGAAGCGAAGCACCAACCCAGCTTTGGGTCAGGTGGCAGCTCCGCTACAATCCGTTGTACAGCAAATATAACTTTTGTTATCTCAATTCTCTCGATAAAAAGCTGTTTCTCTGTGATGTAGGAAGAGTCATAAGGTTAGCATTGCGCTTCTGCTTTTTATTCGAATGAATCTTGAAGAGAAAACATTACAGAGACGTATTTACGAGAGATACTTGATAACATTAGTTGAACGTAGTTTTCAACCGATTTAGACCTTTGTCTCTTTTAACTTTACTCGGTAATTTCGAAACTTTTTTGTTCTTCGACTGTCCCCGAGTTTTTAGGTAAAAATCTGGCTAAATGTCTGCTGGGTACAGCGTGACATCTCCTGCGCTTGGCGGTCTAAATGTCTTCTAGGTACAGCGACGTCTCCCGCACCCCGCTGTCTCGGTCGGCCTAAAGCCCCAAACCCCCTCCCTACCTATATAAGCGAGCTCTGCCGAGCTTCGTCATTTACCGTAGGAAGTGGATTGTTAAGATAGGGGGAGGAGGAGGCCCCCTTATGGCTCTTACTACATGACAGATTAAAAGCTTTTTTACCTTATGGCTCTTCCATTTCGTAAGAGCCATAAGGTTTAGCATAGAAAATACCATCATGTAGCGCAAGTTGGCCTATGCCAGAAAAGCACAGAAATTGGATGGATCGGCTGCATCTTAAACTGAGTGATCTCAAAGAAGCGCTTGCTGTTTAAGTAATGATGTCCCAGTTGTATAATTGAAGTATCTACCATGGGTACCATAGCTAATATGGTAACCTTGCCGTACAGTGTGTCTGATAATGTAAATATATACTGAGGAAACCGACGTAATCCTTATCCTGAAGCCGTAGCCTTGAGTACCTCGATAACGATATGGTAAGATAATATATACACGCACCCTATAACATGTATCAAAGCTTTAGGCATTAGCTAGCGTAATGTCACAAACCTTTGACGCGAGAGGGACTATCCACCTGGTTCTCAGTGAGACGCAAGGTTGGTTAGGGTTCCCCACTGCTAATAGGTACTTGCGCCCAAACACGTGGGCGCTTCCAGAACTACTTTCATATGAAGTCTTGGAGAGGGATCCCACGCGTCCAAGCGAGAGAGAAGGCAAATTTTCTGGCGTCGTGAGCTTTACTGAAAGCATGCGGTGTGGCTTCATTGATAAATGAGCAGATGTAATGCCCCACCGATGATGTCTTAAGTGGTTTGCCTGAAGTAGGATGGACGAGCAACAAGTCATTGTTCGACGGACATCGTGCTTCGTAAGCGTTGAGTATGGTCATAGGGCCCAGGCCGTGTGCCCGGTCATCCGGCAGCAGTGAGGCGATAGAGATGAGCGGTGGCGTGTGTGTGAGGGTCTGGTTTTAGTACTGGAACTTGTCAGCGGTCAGAACGAGCGCGCATGGAGAGTTCTTGGAGAAATGTAGTCCCGAGCGTGCCGTTGCTGCAATCTTGGAAACCCTGTTTCCTGCTGCGAGAGCGACGAGCAGCAGAGTTTTCTGAAAGAGCGCCAATGCCGACGTCGTCTCAGTAGCAAAGTGAGGGGAGGCGAGAATGTCGAGAACCGGCTCCAGCTGCCGCTGCGGCGCGAAACGTCTTTTTGGCGGGTTTTCGTCGAAACTGGGCCTTTGCCAGTTCCTTGAAGATCGCCTTTCGAGTCGTGACGCCAAACCCATGAAAGAGGGGAAAATGAAGCTCTTCCTGTAAACCAAAACTGTACGAGGAACGAGCTGCTTCTACTAGCAGGCATAGTGCAGGGACGGATAGGAGGTGGACCGGTCGAGGACTGCACCTTCGTGGCGCGTAGCCCCGATTGGAAACTTGTCCAGCAGCTTTTGGTATTGCGTTGTGTGGACTACCTGAGCGTGTTGACCAGGGTGTCTGCGACTGAACTATGTATTCGATGGGGAGCACCGTTTTGAAAAACTTGATGCGAGATAACTCGAGAAGGATCGTGATGTTTGAGGCACCTCCCTGCCTTCGACGCGCTTGGGACACGTCGAGGGCGGGCGTAAGGTCGCTGAAGGACACGACGGCCTTGGGGCCCCAACAGTGCGTTGCGGGTGGTCGGGCACTACGAGGACGCCGCTGTAGCTGTGCGTCTCAAGCTTGTGGGGCATGGTGGATCAGTTTGTATGGAGGGAACAGGTATAATTCCCTTCACTGAGTCCAGCCGCATTGGTGGGAAACCACGAAAGATGCTCGTGGGTGATGAAACGGAGCTGCAAAGGTGAGAATTTGAGGTGTCTCGGATGCGCGAAGATGTCTAATTGCCTAGTCCCGCGCAGGGCAGAGAAGAGGGCGAGGCCTTGAGGCGTCAGCGTCCACTCCTTTTATACTGGTAGGAGGCGTGAGAGCTGATCAGCCCAGACCTTCTGCGATCCTGGAAGGTAGGCCGCGAGAAGCAAGAGGTGGCGGCGCTGGAGGACCTTGAAAGCTGTGCTCAGAACTTCTGCCACGCCGAGGCCTTGCAGGAGCCCAAGTGGTTCACCATGGTTACCTCCGCTCTGTTGTCTGACAACACGGGGATTGTAGTGTGGTGCCAATGAGCTCGTGTCCGCAGCGCATGTACGATGACCGGCGATTCCTTCGACGAAACATGGAGAATACATCCTAATGGCGACCAGCGGCCGTCAGACTGCTGGCCGCTGCAGCATACAGCCCCGCGCGTCGCCTGATGCGTCCGTCCACAGAAGGTGCTTCGGTGGAGGCATTACGAACGGGACGTGGGAGTGAAGGAACGCCTCGCTGCTCCAGTGCTGTACTGCGCGGCGGTAGGGATCGTTGAGATGGCCGGGCTTGCTGGATAGGCGCAGGGATCGTGCTGCTAGCACCACTCCGTTGAGGAAGTGGTGAGCATGGCGTAGGTAAAGTGTTCGTTAATACGTTAGGCCGAGGGAACTCAGATGCTGTCGAATCGAGAGAGTTCTGCGGGGAAGTATCTCCGTGGCCATGTCCCTGCGGTGGTCGATGTGCTATGAGGTCGGGGCGATGGGCTCGACCTCTCCATTGAGTGTTACCCCCAAGAAGTCAAACTGCTGGGTGGGTTCGAGAATAGACTTCCCCTGGTGGACGCGGTAATTGAGCTTGGGGAGAAAGTGGCAGGCAGTGATATGCCGTCGGTGCCTGGAGCAGCCAGTCGTCGATGTAGTTGGCCGAAAATATCCCTTGCTGGTGGAGCAAGCGAAGGGGTAGCTTCGCGATCGTTGTGAAGACTTGAGGTCCCAGGTTGAGACCGAATGGGAGAGCCGAGAAAAGGTACCGTTGACTTCGTAGTTTAAATGCCAGGAACTTGTGGAACCTGGGATTAGTTGGGACGTGTTGGAGAGCGTCCATGGTGTCCAACTTGGTGAACAGGAGAGGGTACTTTAGTACGGCTCGTATTCGTTGCAGGTGGGACCCTCGAAGCGCGGTTATCGGGATGTATTTGTTGAGTTCTGAGGGGTCGATCAATAGGTGATCCCCTCCGGAAGCCTTGGGGACCGCAAAGATACGAGATGCGAAAGCTGATTGTTTGTGCCCTGTCGTGACTATGCCTTTGCGCAAGAAGTCTAACACAAGGGCGTTGAGAACGCTCTTGTGTTGTCGGTGCGAGACAGTGTATTCGAGAGGAGAGGGTCGTGGCGCCCTTCTCAAAAAAGGCTTTGGACAGGAAGCGTGTGACCCAAGGCGTGGCTTCGCGCCTGTGTGCTTGGTGACTCCTGAGGGCCGCCGGAAGAGCGTTAGTTCTTACGGGAAGGGGGGCCGTCCCGTTTCTCACAGTCACCTGCGAGGTGGAGTGATCATACGAACAATGCAGTGACTGCGGGAACTAGCGTGCCAGCCGTAAGACGGGATCACGGATGCGAACAAGAATACCCGTTAGTGACGCGCTGAGGACCTAGCCGCTTAGGGTCTGAGCGACCTGAGCGCGGAGCTGGAGATCCTTCATACGTACTTCTGCCAGGTTGTGTCGGAAAGAAAAAGCTGTCTTGCCAATAGTGGTCCAAGAGGTGAGGCTGTGTGGACACGAGCGGTGCGTTAGCAAATTCCCTCTGGGCCCCGATTCAATGGCAGCCTGATGTAAGGCGCGAAGTGCGCATTCGACTCAGAGTCGAGCCCCTTTTAATTGGGATGCTCTGTCTCGTTACACGATATCTGTTCCTGCACGCCTCAAAGGTAGGACTGCCTGGAGGCGCTGTCATTGCTGAGGTCTATGTTCCACTCAACTGACCTGGATACATGACTTTTCGAATAAACCGGAGTGCTGTAGGCACTCGGTATAGAGGTCATCGATAGGCACAATGCGAGCCTGTGACGCGGTCATCTGGTGACTCGTGATCGCTCGCCTTTCGCTGAATTGATTTTGTGTGACGTTGAATCTTGTTCGACAAAGTTCATGTGTCAACAAAATGTTGTGTCGATAAAATTTATGCCAACAAAATTTTATGTGTTAACAAAATTGGTGAGGCAACAAAAATGTTTTTGTGTTGACATATTTGTGTCGACAAATTTTTGTGTTGACAAAATTTGTGCGTCGACAAAAATTGTGTGCCGACCAATTTATTGTGTCGACTAATTATGTGTTGACAAATTTTGTATAGCAACAAATTTTTGGGTAAGTTGTGTCAACCAATATTTGTGCGGCCGACAAAATGTTTGTGTCAACAAATTTATGTGTCGACAAAGTGCTCAACAACAAAATTTGTGTGCCAACAAAATTTCTGTGTTGACAGAGTTTTTGTGTCTTCAATTTTTTTGTCGACCAAGTGTTTTGTTGACAAATTTTTTGTGTTTGATGAATTTGTGTGTCTACAAATTCATGTCAACAATTTTTTTTTTGTTTTGGCAAGTTTGTGACAACAAATTCCCTGTGTTGACAAAATTTTATGACTTCAAAGTTTTGTGTCGACAAATGTTTGTGTCAACTTATTTTTTTGTGTCAAATATGTTGACAGATTTTTTGTCGACATTTCTGTCGACAAATTTCTGTGTCAACAAATTTCTGTATTGACAAATTATGTCGGCAAATTTTGTGTCAACAAATTTTGTGTTGACAAATTTTGTGTCGACATTTGTCCTGTTGACAAATTCTTCTATCGACATTCTTGTGTCAACAAAAAACTCATGTTGACAAAAAAATCTTGTGTTGACAAATTCTTGTCAACAAAATTCTTGTCGACAACTTCTTGCGTCGGCAAATTGTTTTAGACAGATTCTTGTGTCAACAGATTCTCCTGTCAACAAATTTCTTTAGTTGGCAAAAATCTTATGGCAAATTATGTGCTTTTCAAATTTTTGTGATGACAAATTTGGTGTGTCGACAAAATTGTCGTGGTGATAAATTTTTGTGGTGACAATATCTATGTGTTGACAAATTTTTGTGTAGACATTTGGTTTGTCAACAAAGTATGTGTCAACAAAGTTCTGTTTTGACAAATTTCTGTCTCAACAAATTTCTGTCAACAAATTTCTGTCTCAACAAATTTCTGTCTCAACAAATTTCTGTCTCAACAAATTTCTGTCTCAACAAATTTCTGTCTCAACAAATTTCTGTCTCAACAAATTTCTGTCTTAACAAATTTCTGTCTCAACAATTTTTTTTCAACAATTTTGTGTCAACAAATTTCTGTGTCGACAAATATCTGCCTAAATAAATTTCTGCTTGACAAATTTTGTCCTTAAATTTTGTGTTTCCACAAATTTTGTTCCAACAAATTCCTGTGTCAAATTTTGTCGACAAATTTCTGTGCCGACGAATTTTGTAGCAACAATTTTTTGTGGCAACAAATTTGTCATGTCGGCAAATTTTGTGTGTCGTTAAATTTTGTGTAGCAATAAATTCTGTGGCAACAAATTTTTGTGTCGACAAATTTTGTCCTTTGAGGACGAGGCACAGGACAACTGAGACAGCAAATTCAGTACGTCTGGGCATTTGCCGATCCCATCTGTGGTTCTGTAGAGGCAGTGGGTCACAAATCCGCTGCCCAGATGGGCCGCCATGTACTGAATTTTATCCTTTCATAAGAATACAGAGACCCTGTGGGTCTTAGTGTGGCGGGAGTGCGCTGTTAGGAGCTCAGTGGTAGCTGGACACCACCTAAGAGTTCTCAAGGAAACGCGAGAACAATTGGCGGATTCCCTAACCAACATCTTCAACTTATCGATGACGAGTAGCGAGGTCCCCGAAGACTGGAGAGTTGCCAATGTCACGGCAATCTTCAAGAAAGGTGACCGACAACCGCCCAGCGATCAGCTTGACGTCGATCGTGTGCAAAACCGTCGAGCGATTGATACGAAATCATCTCGTCGATCATCTGGAAGACAACGGACCCATTCATGACACTCTCAACACGGCTTCCGCCGAGAGAGGAGTTGTCTGACGAATCTGCTGGACTTCTTCAATGAGGTGATCAACGTGTACGACCGCTTAAAGCAGTGGATGCCATCTACCTAGACTTCCAAAAAACCTTCGAGAAGGCGCCGCACAGGAGACTGTTACATAAAGTCTCTGAGCTCTACATTGGTGGCAACGTACTTCGCTGGCTGCGCGCTTGGCTAACAGGACGCAAACAAAGAGTCAGCATCGGCCAGGCTTTATTCAAGTGGGGGTGGCCTAGGGCAGTGATGGGTCCTATCCTCTTCTTCATCTATGTAAACGACATGGATGCGGGGCTTTTGTCCAAAGCATCAAAATTTGCCGACGACACGAAGCTCTGCCATACAGTATAGAAGGAGAAAGACCGAGTTGAGATTCAACAAAATCTCGAAAAATTCGTCCAATGGTCGGAAGCGTGGCAGATGCCCTTTAATGTTGCAAAATGTACAGTTATGCACATGTGTTGTCGCTATGCCAACTTCAACCACATGATGGCAAGAAGTGATCTTGCAACTGTTGATCAGCAGAGACTTGGGCGTCCTTATCTCGAAAGATTTGAAATGGGACGCTCAGGTCAAAGAAAGTTACAAGATAGCTAACTGTAACCTTAGTTACATCTCCCGTAACTTAATCAGCAAAACGAATCACATAGCCGTTGTACACGTCCCTCGTCTGTGTTCACCTCGAGCATGTAGTCCAATTTAGGTCTCCGCACTTGAGGGGTGACATGGTCAAACTGGAACGAATCCAGCATCGTGCTACTAAGCTCATCCCGCAGCTACGCACCACAGCTTTGAGGATAGGCTGAAGAGTTTGGCCTCATCACTCTCGAGAAACAAAGGCTGAGGGGCCAGCTCATTGAAACCTTCAAGTACTTGAAAGGATTCAACAACGTGAGCCCTGTCGGCCTTTTCGACAGGAACCACAACATTCGTATCCGAAGCAACGGGGCGAAACTTGTGAAAAAACGTTTCGCTCCGACTATAGCGCAACACTTTCCCAATTGCAATCTCGCGGGTTTGGAACAACTTACCAGCCGCGGTAGTTGTTTCTGAATCCGTGAATGCGTTCAATAACGCGCTCGACAAGCACTGGGCTACGTGACTCGTTCAACATGAGAACGACACGACCTTCTTAGGAGCTGTCGAGATTACAATTATAGGGATATAGGGAAGGAGCATGACACGGCCCTCTTCACAATTCAAGCTATTATTATTAATAAATCCATTATTAGTAACGATAATAGCATTGTTGCTGGTAGTAGTAGTTGTTAATTATTACTCCTAATTTCATTATCAGTAACAATGTAATGATTGCTATTGCTGACTAACTCAAGCGACGGAAAAACTCCATATCGGAACGGAACGCTTTCTACCATTAACATCGCGAGTACATGCAGACTGATAATACTGCATTGCAAGTGCAGACAGACTGATAAGACTACATTGCAAGTACAGACAGACTGATAAAATCTCGGTAACGATCATTCCTACAGGAATTCAACGTGTAAGAGGTGTTACAGCGACTCGTTGCATCCACCCCTAAACCCATGTTAGGGCCACTGGTACTGGGTGTGAGCCCGTAGCGGTGATCGCATTCACCCATCCCGCTAGCCTGCGAGGCCATCTGCTGTCCCCAAAGTGTGATAAGTAGATGAGGGTCTATGGCATCTCGCGAATTGACACCGCCTACGAGGAGAGTGGGCTCAACTCGATGCGGCGGAGAAGACTTGGAGGGATACCATACATATTTTTACTCTTTATTCTTATTATTCAAATGTGCTACGGTGACAACATTCACCACCACACCCCCATGATCTACGAAAATCAAACCCGCACCAAGAAAAGTGCTTTTGCCCAACTCTGTGATACGGCCTTGATTTGACGGGTATCATCCATTGCTGAAGGCAACGAATATCTTCATACGGAGGAATCTTGCCGACACGATGGCATTTTTTTTTTACTTCTCTACCCTCCCTGTGGGAGAGGAAAGAAGGAAAAAAATGAGGAAAGATAGACAACAATTGCGAACTAGTGCGGGTGAAGTCTGC
>SDVV010045885.1:0-10026 GCA_016164225.1 Gammarus roeselii
TCTTACAAGTCCAGTAATATCGACCAGTTTTAAGTAATGTTTGGTCATCGCTCGTTAGTAGACTGTTGAGTTTAAAACGTTTATGTAAGCTTTCCGTGTACGTCAGTGATGGTTACGGGTGTTGAAACGTTAGCAAGTTTGTATATGATTTTACTGTTAGAATAACATTTTTTATAGTGTCATATGTGTTGCTTTACCTTTTTTGTCTATTATGACGAATATTGAATATATACACTCTACCATTTTTACGACAGACCTGTAATGTAAGGTCCGCAGTCAACAAGATCTAGGATATAAACCATGTCTGAGGTATATAATTAGCGAAATGTATACATACAGGATCGTTAGCGTCACTGCATTGGTCCATGTATTAGGGCAATATATAGGCATTTACACACATTTTGTGCAAAAGGGTTACCATACGCTGCGAGATACATTAATACCTAGGCAACCTAACCTAACCTATAGAACAACATCCCTTGCTTTTGTTGCAAGATATTTAATGTGGATCAGCTTCACGGTATGTTATGTTGAAAGATCTATTCATCCTAACCCAACCTAGTCTTATGTATCCAAGAAATTACGTATTTTTCAATCGACTTTTCATGCTGACATATAATTTTTCAGTGTTTTAGGATTAAAACATAACAAATAAAGCTGAGGCAGTGGGAAACTGATTTTAACTAAGAACCAAAGAAAATCTGGAAAGAATGCTAAAATTCCTCTTTGATGAAGAACAGAATGACATTGAATATAAGAAGATTCGAATCATTAAGGTTCAAGAAGAAGAAGACCTACATTTGTGGACTCAAGGGCACGGAACAGCCTTCGGTATTCGCAACAAATATATGCTGGATTATGTGATAGATTTTGCGACATGAGATTTTGAGACAGACATCACCAAACCTAACAACAACGTTCTTAGCCGATGCGCCAAGTATGGCATCCTCGACAAGCTCAAATGTGCCAGAGACAACCGTGGCAGACTCAAACTTGTCATATATCAGCAGACTTATTCAAAGTCAGACATGACGCATTACAAAGTTTAGTGTAAATATATGTTTTTTACATTATATTACAGAAATAGTTAAGACAGGTTAACAGCAGGATCTTCCTTCAGGAACATCTTTACCATAGGTTGTTGCTTTCACTATAGAATGATCTGTCTGGTGCATCCAACGTTAGGAGTTTGTCTTCCAAGATTCGCTCGAGTGATTTGTGCTGAGATGTACTGGAATCTATATCCAGCATGGTAACCTTATGACTGAGGAAGCTAACTATAAAATCAGGACTTAGCACAATCCTAGACTTGTGCTCTTTTGATGTAGTGTTTAAAAACACGAGCGAGCTCCACACTCGACGAATCCTTCTTATTAAAATTTACACTTTTTCCCATATCTTTAAAGTTTGCATGATCACTTGAAATGTTGTTAATTTCGCTAACACAAAACTATCATCTTGAATGAATGCAAACCTCTGCAAGATTTCCTATTTTTATCAACTCCATTTTTGGACTTTATGCACTTGTTGCTGGTAGCCAATCTTGAAAGGGATGTTTGCTCAACGTTCTTGTAGGGGATGTTTGCCCACTGTTGCAGGCAGGCAAACAGGTTAAAACACGTATAACATTCGTTTTGACTTGGTTTTGATTTTGTTCTGGTTTTGTTTTGTTTTGTTTTTGGTTTTGTTTGGTTTGATTTTGGGTTTGGCAACTACCATACATCTGGCGGTGTATGTCTACTGATGTCTCATGTAAAATGGCGTCGGCTGCAGCTCTGGCATGATTTGCAGTGTTGATCTTGTCGGCGACACACCTTCCTGAATTTCACTCGTAATGTAAGTAGTTCTAACATGTCTTTTTTTTAGTTTATTTCTATATATATCTTTTAATAAATTTGTTTGTCTTATATGTATTTGTTTTTTCTCGTAGGATGAATCCAAACATGACGCCATTTTTAGATATAACTCGAAGGGGAGGATCAGGTGTACTCGTGGCAACGGACCACAGCGAAATGACGCGCTTACCTATCCGCAACCTAGCCTCGCAACCCTGCAACCTAACGCAAGCCTTGCAATCTCGCGGAAACATCGCACTGCCTGCAAGCCCTAGCGCGAGCCTAAAACCCGCAGGTGGTGGTGGTGAGGGTTTTCCGTCTTCAAAACTACCCGGAGTTCAGCATACTGTTGGTTCGGCTTCGGAAATACCCGGACCGGAGTTCAGCCTACTGCTCCGTCTTCGGAACTGTTCGTCACTCAGCCTACTGGTGCGTTGGTACCGTCATTGGCGCAGTCTCCTGTTGGACCGGAACAATTAGTTACTCAGCCTACTGCAGCGTTTACTGCTATATCTAGTGATCCGTCTTCGGAACAATTCGTCACTCAGCCTACAGATGGGTTGGCTCTGGTCATTGAACCATCACATCATTGGATTATGCTCAGGAACAATTTTGTCATTTCAAAATTTGTACCACGCACTGAGCATATCAATATAGCTACCGTCAGGAAGTGAGTAACTTTTCGAATATACTGCATTTAAATTAAACCAGTCCCAAAGATTATAGGCTGGGGTGTATTTACAAATGAGCCAGTTAATTGAGGATGGATCTGTAGATGACAAGGAGTGGATGCTTCTCACAAAAGCTCTCCCTCTAACAAGAAACACCATTCTTAGCTAATTCATCTAGGAGCTCGGGGTTCATTAGGAGAGTAGACTTGAAAAAAGGAGGGAAAATGTAGTGGGTGTTTGGTTAATGATGTGACTAGAATTTGATTTGAGGGGAAGTTAATGGTAGCTACTCGAGTAGTCACAGTTTTGGGGATGATTAAATTGAGGCTTGCACTTCCTTTTCAAGGTGCAATATAATCGATGATAGAATTAATGAATAAATTTAATCTGAATATGTGTCCCACTTGCTCATTAGGATTCTGACTCCATGAATTGTTCTGACAAACTAAAGAATGCAATTGTTTTAAGTAAAATAATTAAATACTATGAAAGAGGGTTGAGTATTATGGACGAGCACTATACCAGACAAGGAGACTGAAACATGACATGAGATCTTTGGTATTGTGTACTTATGAATTCTCTACTTAACTGAGAGAGGGCATCCGAGGTAATATAGAAGGGAAAGAAGGGAGATAAGAAAACCATTAAGAAAATCAAGGACCGCTGTTGCTTCACAGCGGGTAATCTTGTCCCCGGTGAGGCTTTTTCGAGACAGTGGTGGAAGCAAGGTTCACGAATTTGGTCTCTGAGACTTTCAAACAGGGGGTTGGCGGCCAAACAGAGGGAGTTGATTTACTGTTGTTTTGCGCCAATCCGCAGCATGAAAAGCTGCACAAAAAGGACTGGGTAACCCAAATATGCCACATGGGAAACCATTACACATCATTCTGCCTGCCTCATACATGCAGACAGAATGGGTGCACATAGTAAATGAACATTTAAATAGTAATAGTATACCCTTATGGGTGTAGCTACCAGTAATACAAATGAGAGTCTTAAGCTCCTCAATTATAAGAGAATACATGTAGAACACAACTTGACTGTTATGTTTATTATTAGGACTTATGAATGCATAATTCTCCCCTTATTTGAACGAAGAAAGCTGTATAGTAGTTGTATGATATATGAACCTATTTGAAAATTTAAATTATTTACATTATATATTTATACATAGGCACGAGCCAAGGTGGAGGTGCTGTTCAGACATAAAGATTGCTACACCATATGAACTGGATACCAATTCGATTTTCCTATTACAGCTAATCAAGGATAATGTATGGGTTTTATAAATACATTGTAATAACAAATGGTGCACGAAGAATTCCCTATAGCTATATGACAATAAAGTTACTTATAGCTACATCCTGCATCAAGGTGGATACATGAAATATCACTCTTCTTACCTTGTAAAACTCCTATTGCTGAAGATTAGGTTTATCCTAAATAGGGTAAAGCCTGTTTGTTTCAGCTACTGTATTCTGTAATGACCAGTGACTGTATTAATCCCTGGAATGTGATGAAGGAGAGTGAAAATTGTGGCCTAGCCGAGCTAGCTACACTAGGAGTATTGATCGGATTGTTTAGACCCTTTTATATTTGCACTCATTATTCACTGGCAAAACTGTTCACTTAGTATTAGCTACTTGAAAGAATGTTGGCACAGCAGTCAAGCGCTCTCCAAACGAATAATATTGTTTTAATTAAATAAAATAATACTAAACGCATTGAGAGACACGTGAGCTTGCCTCGAATGTTCCAGGAATTGAGCCTCTAGAAATGTAAACAGACGGATGGATCGGTTTTGCCAACATGGGTCTGAAGAAAAATATCTAAATCTTGATTAGTTGATGATTTATGTTTGATGACATTTTAGTGCATTAGTGTCTGCGCGTTTATTCATATATTTACTGAATAAAATGTTGTTGCACTGCCATTATATATAATTGAGCTCATCGTATTTGTACTGCTTGATGTAATTGTGTTGTAACATGTAGGAAGATGCGAATATGATATCAAAAGAGGTGATTGCTTAATAGCAATAGGTGCTTGTGGTGCACATGTAATGTGTGTAGTGATATTAGGATTAATGTAAGACTGGGCTTAATGGAACTAAACGTCTTGGTAATTATGTTCCATGGCCCATAAAACTATCCAGGCCGTCATCACATTGTCAATATCAAGTCGAAAAATAATTGTGTATTGACCAGCCTCATCGCTCACTTCCATTTGCGTGAAAATACAAAGCTCTCAAGAAAACGACGGGAAGAATCGGAGTTTACGTATCTCTCTTACAAAACAACATACTTTAATTTCCCAACCATTGCCTTGAACAGACCTGTTGCTTTAGAATATTTTCCTCTTATAGATAGAGAATTTAATCTGAACATCAGACTGTATCAAATAACTAAAGAGAAGAAATGTTATGGCCTTGTTGATATTTACAGAGGTAGTTTAGACGCCAGCGTAGAACGCACGGTCCATCTTGTTCAAATCTTAAAAGCCAACCATGTCGCGTTCATCCCCTGCTTTAATTTGTTCATACGTACATTCAGACATTAGCAACGTAAAAACATGTACTTATGTCCGTTTTCTATGCAAGGCATGGATGCAAGCAAAAAAGCTGGGCATATGGAATTGTGTTCATCAAGTACTGGCTTGCAAAACATATGTGCCCACAGCCATGCATGCTACAGTGAAACCACCCGTTGTGGCATACTATGACTGTGAAAGTATACATTAGCCTGTAACAGAGGGAGGCTTTGTAATTAATCTTCATAAGTTATGTAGTTATAGTTATGTTTGAGTTAATAAAGACGAAAAAAATGGTCGCGCGCAAGGTAGTGGATTCGACTTCAGTTCCGCTTGAGGAACTGGAGACAAATCTCGTTGAGAATGTATTGGTAGATTATAATGATTATTTGGATACCTTATCCTTATACCCCGAACCTGTGTCAAGTATATTAGATGTGAAAAAAATATTGTAGAAAAATGACATGTGAGTACTGTGGCGATAAATTTGGAGAAAAAGGAAAAAAGTGTGCCATCATAATCACTACATCGAGGGTGTCCTGGTACCCAATGAAAGAGTGATTTCCGGGAACTATATTAGAGCCATTTGCTTAAATTGAAACTTCGAAATAACTGTGAAGTTACGCTACATGCCATGCATAGCTCACAACGCGTCTGCTTACGACATGAGATTATTTTAAGAGGAATGGACGGTCATAATTTATCGAATATCCATGTGTTACCATAGCAGTCTGACAAGTTAATCGTCTCCTTCTCCTTTCTCAACTCAAGTTTAGATAGTCTTGCCAAAAATCTTTAAAACAGTGGCCATGACATGCCGTTCCTCAAATCCAATTTCACAAGTCTCAGGTACAGTGACCGTGTTTTAGAGCTCGCTACTCTAAAAGGTCATTTCTGATACAAAGACATCACATCTGATTCTGTGCTGGATCAAATTGAGATTCCATCGCAGCAAGACTTTTACAGTCAACTTCGAGGCAAAATAATATCTGACTCTGATTATGCTGAAGTGATTGAAATGTGGCAGGCTGCCAACTGCAAGGCCTTGTGTGATTACATGATCATCTACCTCCTCATCGATACACTGCTACTGGCTGAAGTGTTTCAAAAGTTTAAGGAGACCCTGACTCGCGATACAGCCTGGATGCCGTCCAATTCGTGAGCGCCCCTGGCTTTGCAATGCAATCTGCCCTCTACGAAGGCAAGATGAAGCTGGAGCTGGTGAAAGGTATCGACATACTCAACCTGATTGTAAAAAATACGAGAGGCGGATTTGTGACGTTGACGAAAGGTTTTGCCAAGATAGACAATCCCCGCAGCAAAGACTTTGGCCCTGAACAGCCTGAGTCTTCAGCATCAATGTGGGACTTCAATTCTCTTTACGGAAGAGTCTAGAGTGAACCCCTCATAATAAGTGAAATTCACGAACTCACACCCGAAAAAATTCAAGCATTTGTCCTGGTAAACGCATACTGATCAGGCGAATTCACGTACATTGTGTGTATAGATGCCCAAGTCAATGACAAAGTTGCACAAAAAACAGATTAGCTGACACTACTGCTGCATCACAAAGAACTCAGAAGTCCTTGTACTAAGGCAAGGATTGGAAGTGACCAAGGTTCATTTAATTTTCCGAATTAAACAGGAACCCGTCGTGAAATATTTTACTATGAAAAATATACAAAAACGTCAGGAATCCAAAAATTCATTTGAAAAGTCCCTGTACATGCTACTCTCAAATATTATAATTGGTAAGTTATTGCTTAACTCACTCAACAGAAGTCTAAAGGCAAAAGTCATGTATACAGCTAATGAATTCCGAAAACACTCTGCCAACCCACTCCTGAAAAAACTGTTACCCCATCGGCCCCGAATCTGTCATCATGATCCTGATGCAGGAAACGTCAGAATGATTCACCCAATCCAAATTGGATTCTACTGGCTTAAGAATGCCAAAGCAAAAGTCTACAGTTTCTTATATTACACTATGAAACTCCACAACGGTGACGTCTCGTTGCTGCTCCAGTTCAAGGGCGTGGATGATATTGAAACGTAAATGCGTGAATCTCCCCTGGCCAATAACATGGACTTTTCCAACTATCCCAAATAGCATTCTATGTACGATGAAACAAAGAAAGATCAACTGGGACTACTGAGTGCAAAACGGCCAACGACTACCCGAGTGAAATCATCTGCCTCCAACCAAAATGTTGTAAACTCGCGAAGTCGAGTTCTGCATTGCTCTCCCTCACATCAATTATCGTACAATTCACTTTCTGTAAATAATGTTTTTTTTTTTATAGGATTAAGGTATTATATTTTGGACCAGTGCATTAACTCATATTGGAAATGTGTCGTAGATGCAGTTTTCTTTCTGACAGCGGAATTCATTCGCACGTCAACTTGCCATCAAGTAGTGCGAGACTCCAGCTCAAAGTTCCCGGCGTATACTGCAAGGAACCATTCAGCAACAAGGATTCTTGGCGCCAGTCAATCAGCGCCAAGAGCGGCAACAAGAAGTGGACGCGAGCCAACCAACATCTGGGAAGCGGCACTGGGATCTTGAAATGTTAAGTTCAGGATAAGTGGAGAGTTTGTTCAAATTAAGAAATACATAGAATACTTAGCGAGTGTGTCTTAGCGGAGTTGAGTTGGCAGCTTGGGTGATTGCGGTGACTGCGTCTTAATTTCATTATGATGTCTTGAGGTAGTCCCGTACAAGTTGAGTCGTACTGCGGGTGATGTGCGAGGCTTCCAGGCGATAATTTGATGGTGGAGTAGCTGGTGGTGAAGTTAAGAGTTGCGCGGTAAGAGTGAGTGGGGTTTCAGTCGTTAGGATTGCTTAGATAGTTGGCAGAATTGATTTGCGAGTTGGTGAGCGCGCACAGACTTGAGTTAGTGGTGCGCACGTTTGCTTAATGTGGTTGAGCGCTTGACGAACGCTGGTTGCTGTGGTGAACAGCTTATAGCTGGAGTGAATGTGCCGTGGCAGAATTGTAGGGTTCACGTATCACCTAAGTACTTAATTGTCGAGGGCTCCGGGGTGTGGTGTGAAAGACTAAGTCAAATTGTTGAGTGTTGCGGAGTGTGAATCCAGAGGACCCTTTAGGCGGGTCGGCCGCGGAGAGGCCCCGTGCTAACGAAAATGCGGCTGGCAGTGGTGTACAGGTAGACATATGTACCGACGTACGGAAATGGGAGTTGAACGCTTATTACAGGAATAAGTGCTTACGAACAATATGACATGTTCTAACAACGAGTAAATATAGAATAAATGAAAGTTGTTCTACATTCACGTAAGAGTCTGCTAAGATTTTATGATAACAGCAAATATTGATGTGACTTATTTATGATAAATGCTCTGCATGGTATTTGATGAGAATTTGAATGCAAGTGAACAATGTGGCAGCTGTACACGTGAGATAACACGTGATTATTCTGAATGAAGTGCTTGAAAAGAAGAGTGATTTAACGTAAAAATAATTACACTGAGAGATGTTTGAATTTAGTTAAGACAAATAACAATTTTTTGTAGTTGAGATCGAATGTTGTTTTCATTTTGGGCAGCGGCGGTAATTACAGCGTGAAACTGAAGGAATGTGCGGCCGGATATGGTTAAATACATGATGGGCCTAACTTTCTGACTGCTCGCCAGTACATGTGCTATGAACTTGTTACACAGGGTAGCGTGTGTGGAAAACTCGGAATGCATAGCATGAGGTTGCCTGAAGAGCAGACATGGACATGGAGCATAAATGAGCATACGTGAGCGAAGAGACATGAACCATGTATTGGAATAGCTAACAAAATATTTTAGATTTATACAGGAATTAAATATGTATTGTAACAACATTGGAAATAGCAGGACATTTGTAATAGAGAGAAACATAGAACAGTAATTATAATATGGTGATTGTGGCGAGGAAAGCGGCTCCACACCCTATAGTTATGACTCCACTCAATATATACCACCGGGATTTTTTCAGGCTGCTCGAAGAAAAATACCCAGATTTCTGCCACATATACACTGACGGCTCCAAAACCATCGACAGTGCGGGAGCTGCTGCCGTGAACGGAGTAACCTTGCGTTCAGCTACCCTCCCTCAAGATGCCAGGAGTGTAATGGGACAGACGCCGCAAATTAGTGAAGGGATTATATAAGAATAAATAGTTAATTTTCAGTTTAGGAGTTTGCACCCCACATTTTCACGGACGGCCGGAGTCAGACAGGCGACTAACGAGTGACTCATTCTGATGGATGGACGGACAGCTTTCGGATTATTTATAAGGTATGTTAATAGGTTATATATATTATTAGGCTTTTATATGTTAATAGGTTATATAAATAGACCGTTTACACACAACCTATGGTGTTCGCATTTCAATGCTGGGCATACTGCATTGCAATTTCGTAACATATTATGTTGTATATGAGCAATTTCAGTGTGAATTTATGATTTCTTTCGTGGTTAGAAGGTTTATATTTTGAACATTTCAAATTTGTTGTATTTTAATATGTATTTTATTTATATATATGTTTTTCCTTCTTTAGATGGTTCTATTGGGGTACGCTTGGTCACTTACTGCTGCTCGTAATATCTATTTACACGATTTCTGATGGGTGCAGTAGAGGAACCCCCTAGGCAGAAAGTTGGATGCGCTCCTGAAAATTATGGGAGTTTGCTCTTGCCTGTTCTTTGTTTTATAAATTTGTTTCCGTGGCACATTTGATACGTAGTGAGTGAACGGTTCGTTATATATTTTATGTCTGGATTATAATTCAATATATTTTCTCTGTGGACATATATGTTTGTATTTTTATCTAATTGAGGGTATAATTGACTCATTCGGAAGTTGGTTGGACGCTTGGTACCAGCCTGATATTGACTTTTAGGCAATGTTTTGTGTTTTCCATCTATTTATTTTGTATGCATATAATATCTATAGGAATAGTATGGTTTGTTAGTCTGGTTACTAGCGAGTTGATGTTT
>SDVV010045886.1:0-10026 GCA_016164225.1 Gammarus roeselii
TGACACACATTTTTGATGAATTTAAATACACAAATGGCATTGTTAGTGGGGACGACAATATACTTTTTATTAGACCAAACGTCTAAAGAATGCCATCTTCGTGTACGTCTAATGACAAATTTATGAATAATTCTCATATCACGTGAATTCAATTTTAATTCATTTGATCACTTGACCAATAATAAATTCTTAATTTTCAATATACTTTGAAACACTTTGTTACCACATCTGTTTACAGTTTTTGTATTGCAAATGAGCATAAACTGAACAGAATATAAGCCTGATAACATGTTTGGTAAGATTATAACAAATGATACACGGAAACAGAATGTGGGCCCGGAGAAGTAAAATGCTTTAAGGGCAACCTACCTAGACCTAAACCTTTCCTAACATTACCTAAGCTTAGTAGAATGTCAAAAAAAATCTAGAAAAGTATAGAAAAACACTTTAATATTGAATAAAACCTAATTAAAGATAAACTTGCTCTCAGTTTGACAACTGTATTACTAATGTGATACAAAATGTTCTTTGAGTTTGGATTTAAAAGTAAATAATGGAGATGAAGATTTGATTATATTTGAAATGGAATTCCACTATTTGACACCCTAATAGATAATGGATAATTGTGATTTGGCTTTATTAATCCTTGTTACATTGAATGATTCTCGATTTCTTGTTGAGTGCAAATGTACATCAGACTGGTGGTGTAAATGTTCCAGGAGGTTCCTATCATGGTCAAGATGAACAGTTTTATACATATAGACAAGTATTTGAAAGCTATAGAGATCCTCAATTTTATGGATATTCATCGATTTGAAATAACTACTTGCGTGTCCTGTATAAAGGAGGTTATTTATGGCTCTAGATGCTCTCTTTTACATGACTACCATTTTATCACTTACATTTTTATAGCTTGTAAAACAAGCTTCAATTCCGTAGTAGAAATAGGGTTGAACTAGGGAAAAAAACATTCTTTTCAGAACTTCTGGTGGAAGGAAATATTTTAATTTATACAGGATACCAATTGATTTGCTTAGTTTAGTTGAAATATCGTCGACATGATATTTGAATGTAAGATGACGGTCGAGATGCATGCCGAGGAACATAATGAGATTCACAGCACTAATATTAGCGTTCCCATTTTTAATGGAGGAATATCGATGTTACGTTTGTATGAGAATGTAATACATTTGTTTCTATCAACATTTTTGCAAATTTTATTTTTGTCGTGCTAATTATTTGTTTTGTGCGTGGCAAATGATGCACTTGGATAGATGAGGAATTTGGAAGATCATTTATAAAGATAATAAACAATAGAGGCCCTAAAAACAAGCCTTGAGGGACGCCACGACTAATATTGAGGAGATTTGATTTACAATAATTTAATACAGTGTATTATTGTCTACTGAAAAGGTACGATTGAAACCAATACAACGCAAGTCCCCGGACTCCACAGAAGCGTAACTTGGATAGTAAAATAGTATGACCAACGCTATCGCATGCCTTCCGAGAGTATGAAAATATAGGATAGTACAACTTGATCTGAATCCAAATTTTAATACAACAATTTCATTTGGTCTAATAATGCTTGCACTGTTGATTTTTTACTCCGAAACCCATATTGACCACGATAAAGAATGTCACGGTGCTCTAATTAATTATACAGTTGTTTTTACGCTATTTTTTCGATTATTCTATTAAACCTCGGTAATAATGAAATTGGTCTATAATTACTGATATTTTATACATGACAGGTTTGGGAATTGGGATGACTCTCGCAACTTTAAGAGACTGAGGAAATATACCGGATTCGAATGATCTATTTATTATTGATGCTAAAACAGGAGACACAATATCACACACGAGTTTAATAACTTTAACAGCTACCGAGTTTACATCCCACTTCTTGTCTCTAAGGGACATAATAGAATTCCCTACATCTTGTGCTATTACAGCTTTAAGAAATAACGAATTAGGGTAATCACCTTTCATGTAATGTAATGGATTTTAAGGGCTACTGTTAAAAGATTCAGCAATTGACTTACCAATACCAAGAAAAAACTCTTTAAATACGTTGCCAATATCAACATCGTTTCCGTATTTAATGTCATTGTGCACAATAGGTTTGATAGCGTCTTTATTTTCATTTGAGCCCAATGGGCTGATAATTTAATTGATTTGATTCCAGGCTGCTTCTGTGTTATCTTTGAAGTTGGTAAATTTATCTTTGAAATATTGTTTATTGGATACTCTTATTTAATAAGTAACATATTTGCTAAAATTTTTAAACTCCCGTTCAGGGTATTCATTTTGCATGTATAATATATAATATGCTTCTGTTCTCTTAATATTTGAATAAGTAGCAGATATGAGTATAGTACATCAGAGAGGTCTTTAATGGCATCGTCAGGATTTCTATCAGCCATAATGTTTTGAAAATATGATAATTCGAGTTAAATTGCATTGCTTTCCGAGACTTTTCGTTAATATTGCGGTATTTTAGAGATTTATTTCTAAGATTTACAACAAGGGACTTGTCAGCAAAGCACTTTCTTTTCATTAAAAAGACGGGCAGGTGATCCGAAATGTCTGACAATATTATTCCAGAGAGGAACTCATATGGGGAAGTTGTGGATATGTTGTCAATTAGTGTACAGGTAGCTGAATTATTAGTTATTCGAGTAGGTTTGATAGTCAGTGGAATAAGAGATAAAGTATTCAAACAGTTGGTAAAATATAAAGTTCCGGCATCATTGTCGCAGTTGAGAAGATTGCAGTTGAAATCACCACACAAAATAACGCCGTTCTTGTTGATATAGACAGTTTGAATAACAAAATCTTGAAGAGAGTCGGTAAAACTAGTATATTAGCTGAGGGTGGCTTATAGATGGTATCTATAGTTATGGTTTCTGATTCGTAGCATATTTTGTGAAATAAATATTCAATAAAAGGTGGAGACACTGAAATATGCGAGAGTTTCTGAACTTTAAGCAGTCCCGAACATAAACAGACACTCCTCCACCACGCGCACCGTTGATCCTCAAGGATTGAAATGACTGGTAGTTTTCAATAGTATAGAGAGGCTTAGTAGAGTCCGTCAGCTAACTTTCAGTGAAAAAAATTATGTCAAATTTATGCATCAGTGCGCAGAAAAGAGTATGCACGCTGTCAAAATAAGAACATAAAAATCTTATATTTATACGACTTACTGTTAAATTTTCGTTCGATGTATATTATATTTTGTTAAATGTATCCATGTCCTAATAATTACTTTGATCGTTACAATTTAGTTGAGGATATGTTTCGTTAAAATGATTTATGTCGTCTTCTTCATTATTCATAAGTTTACAGCAGATGAAAATTTTATCGTATGAATATCTAGAAGCTGTGTTACATTACTACTGATGAACAGATGAAAGAAAATAAATCAGTACTATAAACAATGGACAAATGATACAAAGGCTAGTAAAATATGGCTTTGTTATGAAGAATAGTCTTCATAAGCTGCTGTGGATTATGACCATTCGTCTACAAAAGTGCCAGAAGTGTCGCTTGTCTATTTACTGAGCAGTTCAGCGAGCGTTTGACGGCTGTTGACGATGAACTTGCGGTACTGTCGAGTGCCGTGATCTGCAGAACCAATCGTGGGTAGACACACACAAACACTACACTCTTGAGACCGACAGTTACCGAAAACATTGGGATATTTCTTCTTGGCATGACGGAGCACGTACATGATGGTGTTGCTAGTGGGCGTTAGAGATCCATTTACTAAGAATTTATCAGGTTTATTCTCTTAACAAGGAGACATAATCTTACTCTTGACGTCGAGTTGACACAGTTTAAGATGACACTACGTTTGTCAGGCCCTCGATCACGTCTCTTGCCGATCCTGTGAGCCATACTGATGTCCTCCTCGTAAATGGTGACGCTGATCTTCTCAGACAGTAATTTCCTTACGAGCGCATTGCAATCCTCGTCCGCTCTCACTTCAGCAATGTCACAGGAGAGGATATGAGTGTCCTTCTTCTCATTGGCCTGGTTGTCATCCACCGCTTCCTCCAGCCGGACCACCCGCTTCTTCTGCACCTCCACAGATGACGTTAGGTCACCGATCAGCTGCTCGTTGTCCGCTAATTTGGCTTCGAAATACGAGATGATGCTGGACATTAGGCACTCGCAAATCAGTTTTCCCTCCTTGGACATTTTACTGGTGTCAATGGTTGGCAAGCCATCAATAACACCAGTGGGGGTCTCTGGTGTCCGAAGATCAGCATTTCTTTCTCGCGAACCCATAATGGCAACTGAGTGCCACTTGGGATAAGATGGATATTGCGAGAAAGGCACCGAAGAAAGCGGAGGAACTCAAAGAAAACGGTGGACGTTTAAATTTGCACGCAAAGCTCACAACGGCATAAACACTGATAATGAATGGAATATAGAAATTTATCCATTAATCAAAGAACTATTGCCATTATTAGATATTCACGTAGAAATACACACCGTTTTTACCAATAAAATTTCGTAGAAGTCAGAAAATCGTTCATTTTGCTGGAGAGCTTACTAGACACAGGTGCTTACACGGGTGCCTACGACCCCTTACCCTGTGATATCCAGCTTGTTGGCCGAGTAGTGTGTCGGTCACTCCTCATAATAGACTTACATTGTAAGCTGAAGGTCGTAGGTTCGAGCCTACTTGATGCTGATTGAGACATTCTGGCCGGTTTCTTAAATGGTCAGGGGCCAGCCATAATCGGCGCTATATGAGCGAAGAATCTCCACCACCCCCAAAAAAATTGAATCAAGCAAAATCATATCATCGTTCTCGGTAGTTCAAGTGGTCGCTTCGGCTTGTTACCGCAGGGAAAATCCTTTGGAGATTAGGAATTGCTATTATCGTATTGTGCATTCATGACAGGTGATTCAATCTGTCAGCGGTGGCCGCTTCGTTGTAGATATTTTTCCTGTGTGAGTATTCATGGACATGCCACTTGTACCCATTTTGAAAAGTTTAATGTAATGAAATTCTCATGATGATGCAACTACCTAATTTTTCAACAAGTTGAAAATGGCAGGCATACACCGCATCAGCGACAAGAAGAAGCCTTAATTCGACGGCAACCTGTCTGACGTTGAAGAATGGTCGTTTTCTGCCAGGAAACTTCGATTAAATTGCCTATTAGATTTCATGATAAGAAACAGGCTGAATTGCTTTAGTGATCTAGTGAAATTATCTCAGTTTTGCTGGCAATGATCTACATTAGAGGGATCATTACACAAATGAAGCTGAATAAAAACTTACATTGCTGTCAGTACTGATCTATGTGTGTGCGGGGGGGGGGGGGGGACGCGGTTGGTTTGGTCTCAACTGACCAATCACAAGCCACTGCGAATGGGTAGATGGTTGAAGGAACCCACGCCCCCTTAGACGGTTGTAATAACGCACGGCCCCGTAGACGGTTGTAGTAACACACTGCTCCATAGACGGTTGTAATAACACACGACCCTTTATGGATCAATCTCTTTCAGTGTCCTGCGGCTGCCGCTAAATGAAACTGTGACTCAACAACCCGCGCTCGAGGGCTTCTGAGTATTTCCATGTATCAGTAAATGTTCCATAGAACCCTAACGCTTTTTACCCTTCAATTGTGCATTGTTTGCTACGCATTGATGTTCCTCGTTTTTGTGGTAGTGTAATTAGGGTCGTATAATTAGGGTCGTATAATTAGGTTTGTATAATTAGGGTTGTATAATTATGGTCTAGACTTGGTCTATGATGGAGCTGCCTGATGTTACTTGGTCTATAGGGAGGGGCTGTCTGATGTCACTTGGCCTATAGGGCAGGGCTGTCTTATGTCACTTGGTCAATAGGGCGGGGCTGTCTGATATGACTTGGTCTAGGGCGGGGCTGCATAATGTTACTTGGCTTATAAGGCGGGGCTGTCTGATGTCACTTGGGCTATAGGGCGGGGCTGTCTGATGTCACTTGGTCTATTGAGCTGGGCTGTCTGATGTCACTTGGTCCATTGGGCGGGGGCTGTCTGATGTCACATGGTTTATAGGTCGGGGCTGTCTGATGCCACTTGGGATATAGGACGAGGCTGTCGGATGTTCCTTGGTTTATTGAGCGGGGCTGTCTGATGTCACTTGGCTTATAGGTCGGGACTGTCTGATGTCACTTGGTCTGTAGGGCGGGGCTGTCTGATGTCACTTGGTCTGTAGGGCGGGGCTGTCTGATGTCACTTGGTCTGTAGGGCGGGGCTGTCTGATGTCACTTGGTGTGTAGGGCGGGGCTGTCTGATGCCACTTGGTCTGTAGGGCGGGGCTGTGTAATGTCACTTGGTTTATAGAACATGGCTGTCTGATGTCACTTGGCTTATAGGGCGGGGCTGTCTGATATGACTTGGTCTAGGGCGTTGCTGTCTGATGTCACCTGGAGTATAGGGCGGTGTTATCTTATATTACTTGGTCTATAGGGTGGGGCTGTCTGATATGACATGGTCTAGGGCGGGGCTGACTGATGTATCTTGGTTTATAGGGCGGGGCTGTCTGATGTCACTTGGTCTATAGGGCGGGGCTGTCTGATGTGACTTGGTCTAGGGCGGGACTACCTGATGTTACTTGTTTTATAGGGCGGGGCTGTCGGATGTCACTTGGTCTATAGGGCGGGGCTGTCTGATGCCACTTGTTCTATAGGGCGGGGCTGTCTGATATCACTTAGTCTAGGGCGAGGCAAGTCACGCGGAACGAATCTACCGAGGCTCAGAGAGTACGTGGGACCAGATCCCGAGTGGCGTGGACGGGAAACGATAGGTTTATTGACATTTGTGCCATGAAGATCGATCTTTCTAAGGCTCGGATGTAGATAGAACGAGGTAGGTCACAGGCGTTGGAGAGATTCAGCGTTGTACTTCTGGAATACCTGGCCTACTGCACGTAGATGTAGAGGCTTGGAGGTAGGTATGGAGGCTTTGGCAATTTTGATGACTGTCAGGTGTCTACTGTTGTAGTTAGACGGGTTATGATTTGAGCGAAAAAAAAGTAGTACAACAAAACGGATGATTTTGGTTTCTGATGTTTCCTTCCAAAATGAACACCAATACATCTATATGCTCGTGGGTATATTATTATTTATTTATTATCACCTGGATAAATTATTCTAGTTTGTTCATCATTCTCAAAGTGTTGATTATCATGATTTACTACAATTTTTCACATGCCACAACCCACCGCAATGGCACAATTCCACCGGTGCACCTCACCAAGGCATCGTCAGGTGCTTGTATTGTGTGATGCCAGCCGTCCTGTTCACTGTCATGAGGGATGGTAGCATGCATACAAGATATCCTAACTTGAAGCAGAGCTAGCTAATGTTAAACAGCGATCAGTAATGGCTTCAAAACACTGAATGGCAAGCGAGAGGATAATTGGATGGGGTATTTTCCAGGTTTAAATTGTGTTCACGAGAATTATTTTGAACAAACATGATTATATTTGGTCGAAAGTTAAGTTCAGGATAAGATAATATCAGGTTTTATTCCCTAACATATTGCCGATGATTGCTTGGTACATGAAACTTTTTGAACACAAATAAGGTCACCAGAAAGTGCTTTGAATTGTTTGGAAGGCGATTTAATGTTTGCACGTTACCTTTGAATTGAACCATTTTGACTAGCATTGCTTGAAGCCACCAATCACAATTACATGTTTTTATTCAGCGCGACGATAGTGGCCCATCAGGGCTACTTGTAAGCGAACACTGACACAAATATAGGGCTAATGGTAGGCAAACACTGTGACACAAACATAGGGTTAATAGTAGGCGAACACTGTGACACAAACATAGGGCTACGTGTATGCGAACACTGACACAAATATAGGGCTAATGGTAGGCAAACACTGTGACACAAACATAGGGTTAATAGTAGGCGAACACTGTGACACAAACATAGGGCTACTTGTATGCGAACACTGACACAAGTGTAGGGCTAATGGTAGGCAAAAACTGTGAAACAAACATAGGGTTACTTGTATGCGAACACTGACACAAATATAGGGCTAATGGTAGTCAAACACTGTGACACAAACATAGGGCTACTTGTATGCGAACACTGACACAAATATAGGGCTAATGGTAGTCAAACACTGTGACACAAACATAGGGCTACTTGTATGCGAACACTGACACAAATATAGGGCTAATGGTAGTCAAACACTGTGACACAAACATAGGGCTACTTGTATGCAAACACTGACACAACTATAGGGCTAATGGTAGGCAAAAACTATGACACAAACATAGGGCTACTTGTAGCGAACACTGACACAAATATAGGGCTAATGGTAGGCGAAGACTGTGACAAAAACATAGGACTACGTGTATGCAAACACTGACACAAATATAGGGCTAATGGTAGGCGAACACTGTGACTCAAACATAGGGCTAATGTTAGGCGGATATTGTGACACAAACATAAGGCTACGTATATGCGAACACTGCGACACAAATATAGGGCTATTTGTGATACAAATGAAAACGCTTAGCAAAAAAGGTTACGATAAGGCGCCTAACAGATTGGTTAAAAAACGGTCTTCTCTAGAGCGTCCATGGAAGATCCATGCAAGAACTTGTAGGAAAACCCACTTTTATTTGGAAGCGAACTTTGGTAAAAAGGTCGAAAAATATGTTGCTAAGGGAAATTTGATCCAAGTCAATCGAGTCACTGTATTATTTCATTTTATTGGGCATTTCCTTCATAATAGCAGAGTTGGATGATGCAGAGTCAAAAAAACATCAAAATTGATTTGAATTGAAAGCATCAAAATTGTATAAACAAATTAAATGATTCGATTGTGGAATGATTTGTCTGAAGGTTTTCCACCTTGTGATTATTTCGTACAGTTTCAGTGGACTTGGAACAACATTTCCTATACAGCAGCACATTATTTTATCTGCTGTACACGATTACTCCCATGACGTTCTTTTATGGCGCATACGTTTTTAAGCAAATAAAAGCAGGTTTCGCTAAGATTTTTTTATGAGAGGATACAGCGGCGGTAATTTTCACCCCCATCTGTATCACGCCTCATTTTTCCGATATTTTTTTTGGAATATCATCTTCATTTGTGTCAATACGGTCGTTGATAGGTATCAGAATGTCAAGCCACTAAACGACAAATATGATTTTATTAAAAGTAATGTTCGTGAGCAATTAGTTGTAGCTTGGTGCTTGCAGCGAGCTGCAATTATAATGTTTATCACCATCATTGCTAGTAGTTTGATATGCGAGCTAGTTAGACAAGCGTTATTTAGGTAATGAAGAACTCACGCTATCCTGATGAGCGTTTGTTCACGTCTGATGCGCGATAAAACCTCAATTAATGAAACAAATTCTGGCCTACGAACCCCGAGGATGGGCCTATTGATTATATACAACGAATATTAACCTCATTAACCAATTTGGATCTTCTACGTCAGCTGAATGTATATTAATGCGTAATTTGATTTCATAATTTTCATATACTCAATTTTCATTTACGCTGGATTGAGCTGTTTACATTCAGAAGTCCCATAAATGATAGCTTATATGTGCAATACTTGCTTAATGGTCTAAATCAAATAAGCAAAGCTGGTTTACTCAGTACAAAGATGTTTTCATGAACAGACAGTTCGAATAAATAAATACATATAAAAAATCCTCCCTGAACACATTCTGATGTTCCTGGCCATCGTTTACAATAGTACCATTATAAAGGATTTTCCACTATCTCGGTCATGTGAAGATTAAGGTGAATATTATCATTATATATTATCATTTCGGTTGTTTCGAGTGTCGAGTTGGAACATAAATGTGAAATCAAAATAAAATGCTGGTGTCTACAACCAGAACACAATTTTCCGGACGACGTGCAGCTCACTAAATATTTGAACGCATCCCTTCAAAATAGCCTCCAGCATTACATGTTCTGGTGTGGGTAAAACGATAGTTGACCCGTATATTCTTACTTGAACGATACCCTGTGAAC
>SDVV010045887.1:0-10026 GCA_016164225.1 Gammarus roeselii
ATATGTATACATATTTGAACATTCCTGTCAAATGCTTTGGCCTAGTTGCAGCCAATCTAATTTATGACCCCTTTTTTTGTAAACAATCTTACTTGTAAATTATGGTCTCCAGCCGTGTGACGGCAGAGCCTCGACGTCGCATTAATTGTGGTCGCTAGGCGTGTGACGGCAGAGCCTCGACGTCGCATTAATTGTGGTCTCTAGGCGTGTGACGGCAGAGCCTCGACGTCGCATTAATTGTGGTCTCTAGCCGTGGGACGGCAGAGCCTCGACGTCGCATTAATTGTGGCATCAAGCCGTGTAACGGCAGAGCTTTGACGTCGCATTTTTGTCCTATGGCAACGTCCTCACGGCTGGTCTGCTAGCGTCGTCTTATTTAGACGCTGCAGCTGCAAAATGCATAGCTAATGCGTTATTATTTTCTTGAAAGTGTCAAGACGGTGTCATGTTAGAATTGTACACTCGTGCTGAATTACTGGTCTAGAGGCGTTGAAGATGTGTTAAGTTATTGTGTAAATGGCTAGTACCTCCTAACGTTTGATCATAGTAGTTGACAATTGACTGATTTCAACGATATTAATCAGAAGTGGGCATCAAAAAGCGTACCATATTCGTTTGTCGTACTAATCTGACCTTCCGACGGCTTGTTATTTAATCGAGAGCTCACGCGATCACAGAAACGTTGTTGGCTGGATTACAAAAAAATGGTCGCTGCCAGAATTTGGGGTAAATATTGCAGTCAATTTATTGATTTATTTTATATAAAAAATTGCAACTGCTTCGTTTGAAGAGACCGTATACTATAAGCTATAGTTTGTAATCAAGCACGGCCTTTTGAACCTCAGAAAAAGTGTCTCTCCAAGGAATTTCTTTCAACTTTTTAATGAAGAGGGGGAGGGTAAAACAATCATTTGATGTCGTCAATAGTGCGTCGAGAGTCCTCTGGAAGACGTCAACTCTCTCGTCTAAAATACGGAATTTCTGAAGGGGAATGAACTTAAATGAATTTTATTAGGCAACATTGAAAAATTCGATGACTCCATCTCATCATTTAAACGAAACGTCCGATGTATAATAATAATAGTACAATTAATAATAATATCAACAAAAAAAGTCTTTGATGAAGCAATAGATGGTCCAATAATGTACAGAGCTCCATTGGTAGCCATAATATGTGATCAAAACATACTCGTGAATGCTGTAGGAAAATTTATGTTGAGATGGTTGGCATGATGTAATTTATCCAATAATCAAATATCACCGGAAATTCTTCCATCGCAGTCTCCTCTGCCTCGAGCTCCAGCTTCTATCGGCCCGGACGGTAATATTTTGTTTCTTTGAAGTTGAGAAGAATGCGGGCGGTACGCGTGTGCTTTCTTGTCGAAATATTAAATATATATTTTAGTACGCTCAATACCATGCCCTGAAACTATTTCTATATTTTATGATGAACTTCGTAAAGGCGTCAGACTGTTTCATATATTGCAAAGGAAATTCAAAAATAATTAATTATAGAGCTTCACATCGCGTGTTGTGTACCTTAGATATTATTTATGGCATTAAGTCTTTCTAGCAGGGGGTCATCAAACGTTCTTTCCATCGATATGAGCCGTGTCACTAGGGTTGACAGCATGATATACCGCGTCGAAATCCGAATCGTTGTGCCTAAGCTATTGAGTGAAGGAAAATGTAGAGTAAATTTCGTTCTACTTCGAAGGGTAGGTTCAACTAGGACGAGCCTAGTTGAATACGTCATTTTTTAATTGTTCATGTTGCTAACAAAATTGGCTGATAGAAGATATGCTTTCAAATATAATATGCACAACATGTTCACGCTGGAGTACTGTGTTGAATTGAACTTGATTCTTCTGTTTTTTACTGTACACATTTAACTCGCGATTTCCAATGTTCATATCCAATACTTCCTACGTCACTAATGCAAACTTTCATTTCGGCATCTTCAGTTGGATCAAAATTGTGCAATGGCCTTCAATGCACACATCCATATCCTGAGATTTTTCAGTGTTCTCCATTTATTGGATTACTCTCTAGCAATTTCCACACTGATTCACCGTCATTCAATGTACTCTTCACTCCATCCATCCGTCCGTACCTCAAAGTCTTCTCCATCAGTAACATAATCCATTTTTTATGTTCGCGTGAAATGTCTCAGAATTCTCATAAATTCCAACAGACAACTCTCCCATCACCCCCGTTCCCATTCCCACAGTTTCATTTCCGATTCCTTCCACCGGTGTTGCTCCATCCATGCTACTGAATAATCTCTTCTTAAATGCATGCAGCCTCCCTACCTAATTGCCCTGATCGATATAACACAGTCGGAACCGTGTCACACAGTCAACTTTTGCACACGAAGTCTCCCACCTAAGCACACACACTAACCCACACACTATTCAAGACATTTTCTCATTGATGGGCCAACCCCCTACTATAGATTATTTAACTTTGATGTCTTAAGAGAGTCAATGGTGTCAGATTACATTAGCATCTGACATGACGGCAAGCAATCTTTAAATATTTATTTACTACACTTAAAAATATCGAGCATGAGCAAATCCATCGTAAGAACAGGCGAACATCAGTATATTAGCCTAAGTACTGAAAAGGAGAATTGCAGCGCCTTTTGCCGCTAAGGAAAGCAAAGCACTCAACAAACGGAAACACCCACAGGACGACGCTGGAAAAAAAAGAATTCATTACCAGCAAATGATTCCTCTAGAAAGTTCTGAAACAAAGAAATAAAGACTACACACCAGAACTATTCCGAAATAATTGTATAATTAGATTTTGAGCAGAATAAAAAAATCTAGATTTGTAATAGGCTCTGTTGAGAACGTCACTGGTGAGATCGAAACGGACGACACTAAATTGAGTAACCTACTTACAAACTCTTTCGCTCTGTATTCACGTTTGAGAATCCCGATATACCCAATCCCCACTATATTATAGCAGAAAGACGAATTGAAGTCTCCAGCACAGTAAACTTTTCCCTGCAGAAAATATTTAATATATATAAAATAAAAGTCACAAAATCTCCTGGTCCAGACCAAGTTCATACCAGCAATGAAAGAGACTAATAACAAAATTGCTAAACATCCATCCAGCATTTTCACCTTATCTCTAGCAAATGGTACTTGTCCCTCTCAATGGATAGAGACCAACGTCACCACAATTTGTAAAAAAGGGTACAGAAAGTGTTCCTGCAATTACCGTCCAATTGGCCTCATCCGAGTCTTTGGCAAAGAACAGAATTCTTAGAATCAAACAAGTTGATAGGTGACTGTCAACATGGCTTTAGACGCATTCGATCCTGTATTACGAACCTTTTCCTTCCAAACATATAATAGAAATTCACGATGTGAAATCAATAATCGATTGCATTTACTTTGACTTTCAAAAAGCTTGAATTAAGTCCCACACAAACGTTTAATTAGTTACTTGCACAGCACTGCATATAATGCTGGCTCGGTGACAGACAGCAGCAAGTCAACTTATTGGGGTGTCCTCCAATGTGGGTAAATTTACAAGCGGCGTTCCTCAAGGATCCGTGTTAGGTCAAGTTTACATCATATTATTCATAAGCGACCTCGATAGCAAAGTACTCTCGGAAATAAATAAGTTTGCAGACGATAGTTGGCTAAGCGGAAAAGCGCAAACCACACTTGAGTGTGCAGAATCAATAAAGTGGCAAAGGAAATTCAATGTCCGCAAATCAAAAGGCATGCACATTGGTGGTCATCACACCCGTAAGACGAATATTCCGTTTCAGGAACGACACTGATTCCTGTCACTGAAGAGAGAAATCTAGGTGTCACCATTAGTAAAGACCTAAATAGCATGCTGCCAAAAAATGCAATACAATATTAGGTATGATGTCCAACACAATCTTGTACATGAGCAGACACAGCATTCTTAGGTTATAAACTGCATTTGTTAGACCGCACCATGAGGGTTCCGTCCATTTCTGGTCTCCATATCTTGGAAATGACGTTAGTAAAATAGTGAAGGTTCAACGTAGAACAACCAAATGTATCCCTGCGCTGTGCAATTAGTCGTTCGATGACAGACTATGTGAACTGAACCTTTATTCGCTAGAGAAGTATCGGTCGGAAGTGACATGATTAAAGTGTGGAAGATTATGAAGGGTAAGGAAAACGTCGACTGAGCGAGCCTTTTCACTCCAGATGTGAACGGAGTGACGAGGGATAATGGATTCAAAATCGTTGCTAAGCGTTTCTCACTTGACCTGCACGCGCCATTTCTTCACGTATAGAGCGGTCGAGGAATGGATCAAAGTTCCAGAGGAAGTTGACAATCCTAGCGTTCATGTCACGGCTCGAAAAACTCTACCAGCTATAGCACGCTCACCAGTTAAATAGCTACCAGCTATAGCACGCTCATCAGTTGAATAGCTACCAGCTATAGCACGCTCATTAGTTGAATAGCTACCAGCTATAGCACGCTCATCAGTTAAATGGCTACCAGCTATAGCACCCGCATCAGTTAAATAGCTACCAGCTATAGCAAGCTCATTAGTTGAATAGCTACCAGCTATAGCACGCTCATCAGTTAAATGGCTACCAGCTATAGCACCCGCATCAGTTAAATAGCTACCAGCTATAGCACGCTCATCAGTTGAATAGCTACCAGCTATAGCACGCTCATCAGTTAAATGGCTACCAGCTATAGCACGCTCATCAGTTAAATGGCTACCAGCTATAGCACGTTCATCAGTCTAATAGCTACAGCAATAGCACCCTCATCAGTTAAATAGCTACCAGCTATAGCACGCTCATCAGTTAAATAGCCACCAGCTATAGCCCGCTCATCAGTTAAATAGCTACCAGCTATATCACGCTCATCAGTTAAATAGCTACCAGTTATAGCACGCTCATAAGTTAAATAGCTACCAGCTATAGCACGCTCATCGGCATTGGCACCAGTAAGGTTAAAATAGTGCTCGTCATTGACCCTAACACGGAATATAAGGTGTCCGGTATTGGTACAGTCTCGTTTCAGGACCACTTACTCAACGAGGTACGGAACTGAGATATCTCAAATCAACAACTTGTGTCGTTTTTATTTCTTCGTGCTCTGATTTGAGTTTTCTCGAGGATCATCGCTAATTGACATTTCCTACTACAGCCTTTCTCTTTCTCGATTTTTTTCACATAAATTACATCGAAATAGGATGTTCCCTTAGACGTTCTACATCAGAACTGATCCTTCACTATCGAAAGGCAACTAAGTTTGAGCCTTCACTTGTTAACACTTGTAAACCTTCCACACAACGTTTAGTAACGATGACAGGCCAACCACACACCGTAAAGTAACGATGACAGGCCAACCACACACCGTATAGCAATGATGATAGGCCTACCACACACCGTATGGTAATGATGACAGGGCAACCACACACCATATAGCAATGATGATAGGCCTACTATACACTGTAAAACAGTGATGATAGTGCACGTCACACTCCGTAGGTCAAGAGATGATAGGCCTACCACACAACTTAGAATCGGCATGATAGACCTACCTATTAACGCATAACAATCCTGAGAGGCCTCCCACGCGCCATTTAGCAATGACGATTGATGTACTACACACCGTATCCCAATGATGATTAACCTACCATACGTCATAAAGCAATAATGATAGGTCTACCTCACACCGTCTACCAATGCTGATAACCTACCACACACGGCATAGCAATGGTGATTGACCTACCACACGTCGCATAGTTATGTTTATGGACCAAGCACACGTCGTATATCGATTAAGATAGGCCTATTACACACCATATAAAAATTATGTTCGGCCAACCACACACCATAGACCAATGATGATTGGCCTGCCACACACGTATATCAAAGTTTATCAATAGTCATACCACACACCATCTAGAAATGACGATAGGCCTACCACACACCGTATATAATTGATGATTGGCCTACCACACATCGTGCAACAATGATGATAGGCCTACCACTCGCTGTATAGCAATGATGATAGGATAACAAGATGATAATAATCCAGGGTACATCACATGGCAGCGTTCGTCATGATACTTGCAATTTTTTTTCGGTGTTCATTGCCGTTGCGTGTAACTTTACTTCTAATCGACGATGCCAAAACTGCTGCATGTATCGATGTTGCTTTTCCCTTTTTTTAAATCCTTCGCACGAATGATCCCATTCAGTGATTCAAGCTATGTGCACCAATCAAAGCTGAGCATGCACCACATTATTCGAGGAACTGAGCTTCCCGTTAGTGGTCGTGTTTTGCCGCAGTCGACTTTGCAGCTGAACAATACTTTCCACGAATCGAGAGCAGCTTCCTGTACATCTGCTTTAAACTACAACGTTGCACTCGCGCAAGAACATTCGTCGGAACGCTTGTTTATTTTGCACGTTGATAGATCAGGTAAAGTTGATGTTTGAGAAAGAATTAATATATTGATTGTTTATTCAGTAGCAACCCTGATGTATGAGTAAGTGGTTTATAGTTACCCATCATGAATTCCATACACTGAAATGATTACTTTTGTAGCCGAATTATCAATCTGTATTCAAATTTTCTTTGATAACAAAACAATTGTTATGTTTTTCTTCATCAAATTATCGATGAGTTCAAGAATTTTTATTCGTGACTGTGCATAATCGTATGGTAAATCAACACAATAGAACAATGAACTACACCGCTCCAATTTATCGGTAACGTATGTCGTATCAATGCAGCAATGGACTATATCATACCGATGCAAAAAGGACATATTTCATATCAAAGCAGCATGCAAATATATCACACCAATGCAGCAATGGTATGTATCATATCGATGTAGCAAGAACATATATCACACAAATGCAGCAAGGGTATGTATCAAATCAATGCAGCAAGAACAAATATCACACCAATGCAGCAAGGACATATATCATACCAATGCAGAGAAGACCAATATCACAGCAATGCAGCAGAGCAAGGGTGTTGTTCAAGCTTTAAAACAAAATATGCATATTTTTTCATTTTTTAAATCAGCGCAAATGTTCCTAACATAATGCTGTTCTAAAATAATCAGTGTCTTTATATGAACAAAAGTTCTTACAAACTAAGTTTTTCGTACAGCATTTGAAACAAATTGAATTTCTGACAAACTAGCTTAGCTTTAAAAATCGTTCAAGATGCCTAAGCCGCTAGTTACTTGCAACATTTCTTCGTCTCTCCTCTAGTCGGACACGAGCTGCGAGTACAAATTTATTCATTAATCGTATAATTCACGTTTAATATTCCATGTAAGTGTATTCTGGTGTATCTCTCAGTCATTGATGAAGACAGAACATATACTTGCATCCCAATCTGCTGGCATTATTTATTTCTAATATTTGAAGAGATTTTAATGAAATACAATTTGACTAATAAGAGCTGAATGGTTCCTATATTATTATCTTACCCTCGCTCCAAGGATGTCGCCGATTACCCACGCTATCTGACAAAAGAGCGACGTCCTATCAGTTTACCAAGTCAGCAATTTTGTAGATAGGAAGAGGCATGTTTCGGACCTTCAGTGCAGGGCTCAAAGCGATTTTGCTGACGAATGCAGGCTTTTTCAGGGGGAATAAACGATAAGCATCTGAAGCAGAGTTTGCAGCGCGTTTGTGTTATTGATTGTTTGCGTATAGTTTTTCCTCAGCTAACGTAATTTATGCATTACTCGATAGCTCTACCATGGTCAATGGTTAATGTTGGGTTACAGTTACTGCGTGAGTAATTTTTGATGTGCGTTGATATGAAAGAATCTGAACCTTCCAGGTTGAGCCCATTTTGGAGGATTTTTATTCTAATTTATTATTTCAATTTAGAAATAACGATCTTAGCTACATGATTGACACATCGTTGTAACACGCGGTCGCCTCTCCTTGGGAGTATGTTAGTCCCTAGAGGGCGTAGCACAACAACCTCAGCCTAATAAGGGAGTCCTTTACGGAGATTTATCAATTTTTAATTTCCAAATGTCCCTCAAGACCTACCGATGCAACGATAAGTGATCCCCCTCGCACTTTTTCTAAGTTGCCGGAAGCAGGCATGAGAGGCAGAAACTATCAATCCAATGGTAGGTCATGCCTCTCATGTACTACCGAAGTAGCTGGAGACAGGCATGAGAGGCAGGAACTATCAATCCAATGGTAGGTCATGCCCCTCATGTCCTACCGGAGTAGCTGGAGACAGACATGAGAGGCAGGAACTATCAATCCAATGGTAGGTCATGTCCCTCATATCCTATCGGAGTAGCTGGAGACAGGCATAAGAGGCAGGAACTACCAAAGCAACAGTAGGTCTATGAGCTACCATTCAACAGTAGGGCATGAGAGGCATGACACACCAATGCAACGGTAAGTCATACCCTCATGAGTAGTTAGTATAACGACAAAACGCGGATTTTGTCCGGTCTACGGGAATTTGCACATAACATTTCAGCGGGGTAGGACGCGATGCATGCACCTTGACTCACCGATCGTACGGGGTTGCGCGCAGAAACGGGGGAGGGCGGAGGGTACCGGAACTGGTTTGGTGCCTCGAGTCAGCTAACGGACGGGTGGGGAAGAGGGGGGGAGACAGGAAGGGGGGGGACGGAAGGGGGGAACGGCGGGATGGAAGCAGGCTTGCGCCCTTGATTGGCAAGGTTAATGTTATGAACATTTAATTTGTACTGAATTTATGATCTTCATTGTACTTATATATATGTTTTTTCTTCTTTAGCTGTTTGTAGTGGAGAATAATTGGTCACTAAATGTTGCTCGTTACATATATTTATTCGGTTCTGGTAGGATTAGTGTTATTCCAAATTTCTGGTGGGGGGCGGGGCGTAGGGATCCCCTAGGCAAAAAGTTGGATGCGCTCCTGTAAGAATATCTGGGTTTGCTCTTACCTGTTCCTTGTCTTATAAATTTGTTTCTATGTCACGTTTGATAGGTTGTGAGTGTATGTATCGTTATTTATTCATGTATGGATTATGTTTCTATATTTTTCTGTGGATATATACGTGTGTTTTCTTATCTAGTTGTGGTACAATTGACTCAATCGATGCTTGATTGGGTTCGTAGCGGTGGGGGCTTGGGTTATTTTTATATGTTATGTTCATTTATCACTATATATTCTTTTATAGGATTAGTATGGTAGGTATGTCTTACAACTCAATTTCCAGCCTTAGTGTGCGAATGATCCTGTTTGTACCAGCCTGAAGGTAGGATTGCAGGCAAGATTCTGAGTTTCCCATCTATCTATTTCATCTGTATATATTATCTATAGGATTAGTATGGATTATTAGTATGATTATTGGCGAGTTTAGGTCTGTATTGTGGGATGATGCAGCCCCTACGGTAGAGATTTTATCTACCCCATATTGCATTACCTTGTTTTGAAACAGTTATACCAGTATTCCACTAACGCATTTTTCCAATAGCGAAAATACCTGAACGATATGGATTTACTGTATATTAAAATATTATGTTATGTATACTTAGTAATGATCGATTGATTTATGTTGAATTTGCGCATTTTTTGGAATTTCGATCAGTTAACTCATACAGTTTTAGGCATTTCGGCTTGAAGCATCCACATTATTTCAGGCGTAAGGGGGGGGGTCGGTTGTTGCATCATTGTGGTTGTTTTATAGGTATATATGACACATCGGGTACGATTTAGCCGGAGTTACTTTAGGTAAAGAGATGTTAATTCATCCCTGTTATGGACAGATGTTGTGGGTAATTTCATTAGATTTTGTATGTACTATACCGTATTTACTATGGGTTTCAGTTACGTCGCCTGCATGTCTTGGTATCTTATTCACTTCTTCTTATTTGTTTGGTTACATGCTAGTTCATTCTCATTCATCACGTTTTTAATGCATTTTTTGGGTACGGTAGAGAATTAATCTTCTTGCTTTGTTTTAACTCGTGAGATTCAGTATAGGTCTTTCAGTTTTGTAGCTTCTCTGTTGAATTT
>SDVV010045888.1:0-10026 GCA_016164225.1 Gammarus roeselii
CGCCTGCTGGAACTCCTCGGCTCTACTTCTCACATTCAGTCCACTCACTTTCACTACCTCTCTTCCTCCTCCCACTCGTTTGTTGCCCTTCCACTTCAACTCCACTCTTAATCTACCTTCCACCAGCAGATGGTCAGACACTCCTCCACCCTCCCTTTTAAACACCCGCACATCCAACAGCCTCCCCACCACTCTCCTCGATATCAGCACAAAATCCGTCAGTGCTAAATCCACCACTGCACCACGGGCCATCCTTAACCATGTGTACTTGTGGATATCTCGCTTCTTGAACAAACTGTTCCCGACCACCAACGTCTGCTCCATACAGACCTATCAGGTTTTCTTCACTTTCATTCCTACCGGGAACACCATACCTTCCTATCACATTCTCCACCCCTACATCTCCCACTATTCATGGATCAAGCTTGAATGTTATGAATATCCCTGTTTTCAGTTGCGACAAATTCTTCAATTCTTTTCTTGTTCTCTAAGTCCATTTCACGATTCTCGAGTTAACTCTGTTCTCACTGCTTTCCCGTCAGTAGCCTCCATGGTTCCCAATGAACAAAACAGCCCTACCTGTATCTTATCGGTATAATTTCTGTGACGGGCGTTCCACTCGACACCACCCAGGCCGTGCTGCAGGCCTCCGTCTCCCCCTCCGCCGGCGGCTAGCAGCGGTCCTTGGTCGGCGCCTGGCGATAGGCTGGGGTACACGTGCTTCAGGTACCATGAGAAGGGCTTGCACTGCAGCCGCTGCCGCAGCGCTAGTCGCTCGCTGATGTCACCGTAGTCGACGTTGTGAGCCGTCGTGTGCAGCCGTAAGAAGTTCTCCTGTAGAGCAAAATTGTGTGAAAACAGGCCCCCATCACACAATGATCAAATTATGGGTATTTGGACATGGGAGTTGGAAAAAAATCTATTGAATACTCATGGTGAATTAGTTAAAGTACAGCTAGGTCGGTATCAAGAACATAAGAGCGGTAGAAGATATCAATAAACAGGACGATTTGTAATGGACCTTGATCAGCCAATCGATTGAATTATCCATTACCTAGTATTTAGCTGTATCCAAGACAACATTAGCACTGGGCTTGAATACTTTATTGTACAGGATTTATACTACAACGAAAGTTCCCCCATTAGTCTAGTTGATAGATTGCATTGGTTTATCTCACCCCTCCCGCTACCTTATACTCGTCCATCCACACGTGAGCTAGACGCAGAGAGTTACGGAGCATTGAGTCTCCTCCTGACCCTGTGGTCTCTCCGTCACCATAGGGCCTTCGCTGCCTGAACACGTGACCAACGCGAGAGCAGGGAGACAGCCACAGAGTGCCGCCACATTGCCACAACTGAGAGACAGAAGAGAAGCGATACATTGGTTGTGACACAACACGTACATCATGCGACTCAACAACACGTCACGACAACACCGGAGTGAAATTAGTCGACTGTTGAATATTAGACGTATATCCCTGGTAAACAAAAAGATGTTCTGGAAAGAGATGAAGAGGGTGAGAAGGGGAGAGACCGGAAAGGAGGAAGTGGTGAAAGATGAAAATGGCCAGTTATTGTTGGAAAGTGGTGATGTACGGAAGATGTGGGCCGAGTATTTTGATATTTTGATGAGTTGTTGGAGGTCGAGGATGACAGAAAGGCTGACATTGTTGCTGTGGGTGGTGGAGCTCGGACGTCAGTTTTGGGAGACAGACTTGTGGCGGACAATACCCGGAAAGAGGTGCAAGAGGCGGTGGAGGTGATGAAAGCAGGGAAAGCCCTTGGTTTGGATGGCTTTGCGACAGAGTGCCTGAAAAAGGGTGAAGTAACGATAGTCGAATGGTTGGTGAGGTTACTGAGCTTGTGTTTTGTGGCAGGCGTGGTAATTGAGTGGCGCAGTGCCTGCATTGTTCCGCTGTATAGGGGCAAAGGATGCTGCAATGCTGCAACTCGAGAGGTATAATTCTGTTGGGTGTGGTTGGTAAGTTGTACGGGAGAGTGCTGATCAAAAGGATTAGAGACTGTACGGACTGCGCAAGTGGAGAGGAACGGTGTGGTTCTAAAAGTGGTAGAGGGTGCGCCGATCAGATTTTTGCAGTGAGACAGGTATGTGAGAAGTAGTTTGCAATGGGAAAGGACGTTTTCTGGGCTATCATGGATCTGGAGAAGGCATACGACAGGATTGACAGGGAAGCGTTGTGGAGGGTGTTGCGTTTGTATGGAGTGGGCGGACATTTGTTGTAAGCGGTGCAGAGTTCATGTTGGTAGCCGAGCATGTGTCAAAGTGGGAAGCAAGGTGAGTGATTGGTTCTCAGTGAAAGTGAGACTGAGACAAGGCTGCGTGATGTCTCCCTGGCTGTTCAATATCTATATGGATGGAGTGGTCAGGGAGGTGAACGCGAGTGTGCTGGGTCGTGGCTTGGAGCTGTTGGAAGCGAATGGGCGGAGTTGCCAGCCGAGTCAGTTGCTATTTGCGGAAAATACGGCCCTGGTTGCCGATTCAGAGGAGAAGATATGTAGGCTAGTGTCTGAGTTTGGTAGAGTATGTGAGAGGAGGAAGCTTCGAGTGAACGAGGGTAAAAGTAAAGTAATGAGATTGTTCGAGGACTGTCGATGCGAGCAGAATTAGTGTCTTCCTAAATGGGTAGTTGTTGGAAGGAGTTCAGTGTTTTAGGTATCTGGGCTCCCATGTGGAGAAAACTGAATTAGTGGAAACTGAGGTGAAGTCACGAGTGAATGAGGGGTGTAAAGTGTTGGGTGCACTGAAGAGTGTAATGAGCTGCAGGACGTTGGGGATGGAAGCAAAAAGAGGGCTGTATGAGGGTGTTGTTGTCACAACTGTGCTGTACGGAGCTGAGACTTGGGGGGTGAGAGCAGAGGAGAGAAGAAGGTTGAAAGTTTTCGAGATGAAATGTTTGAGGAGCATGGCTGGAGTGTCGCTGAGACAGGTTCACTCACGACGTGGTTCGAATTAGAACGGGGATGGTGAAGAAGTTAGGGGACAGGGCTGATTCGCGTGTTCTGAGATGGTTCGGGTACATGGTGAGGATGGATGAAGGGAGATTAGTGAAAAAGGTGTTGAAGTCAGAGGCAAGTGAACGTAGGCCTAGAGGGAGAGTGAAGTTTTGGTGGATGGATGGTGTGAAGCAGGCGATAGGAAGGAGACACGCGAGTGTGGAGGTAGCGAGAGAGCGTGCCCTGGATTGACGTGAGTGGAAAATGATGGTGAACGGATGAATTATGACGCTGCCCTGATGTGCTTTCCCGCCCTAGGCTTGTCGTTAAGCGACGGGATGGACGTTGGCGGGGGAGAGGGACCCGGTCATCATGACGCGGCAGGGGTAAACCAGTCACGCTGTCGGGCCCTGCTGCCTACACCTATCTCGAACCGCTCTCATGACACGGAGGGTGTGCTGCGGGGTGCCCGGCCGGACCCTTCAGCGCAAAAGAGCTAAGGTGTGTGAGTGTATGAGAGTGTGAGGTGCGCCTTGCCGTCGGCCACCCCCCTTGCTGGGGGGATTTTGGCCTAGTATATGTAGAACAGTGGTGAGTAATTTTTGTTCAGTGTACAACACAAACCATTATGCAGATTGGAAATTAAAATGCAATGGAAAATAACAGTAGACTGAAACAACCCCACCATAAATAGTTTAGATTCTTACCTCAAAGATCCAATTTTGTTTCAACGATGCAGGACTCACCCTAAATGATAGCTCGAGGTTCTCTCCTCCCCAAACCTCCATGCCCTGATCGTATTCTCCCAGATCATGGAAAAACTGGCGTGAGATGGCAAACAGACCGCCAGCCATTGTTGGCGACCTGGTGACGAGGAGGGAAGGTTAGGTAAATAGTTGACTTGATTGAAATAACTGGTTATGAACAGCGAGGAAGCTGCGAGTTGACATGGTAAAAAGTAAAGTAATGAGATGTTCAACGAATGCCAATGCGAGCAAAATTAATGTCCTGCAAAATGGAGAGTTACTGTAGGAAGTTCAGTGCTGTAGTACCTAGGCTCTTATGTAGAGAAGGCCGAACTTGTGACAACTGGTAAAATCTAGAGGAAAAGAAGGGTGTATACTGTTGGGTGCACTGGAGAGAGTAATGAGCTATAAGACGATGAGTACGTAAGCAAAGAGAGGTAATTGTGCTCTACGGTCAGAGGCGAGGGAGGGGGGGAGGGAGCGAGAATGGAAGAGAGATGATTAATTGTTTTTGAAATGAAATGTTTGAGGTGGGGGGGGGGGGGGGGGGGGTGGCGAGAATGGAAGAGAGATGATTAATTGTTTTTGAAATGAAATGTTTGAGGTGCATGGCAGGAGTGACGCGTAGGGATAGGGTCAATGATGACGTTGTTCGAATTAAAACGGGGATAGTACAAAAGTTTTATAAATAGAGTTAATTTGGGGGTTCTGAGGTAGTTCGGGTACACAGTGAGAATGGATGATGGGAGATTAGTGAAAGGGTGTTGGAAGTGAAGGTGAGTGAACGTAGGCCTAAAGGTAGACCGAAGTTTGGGTTGATGTGTGACGTGACGCAGGCGTTAGGTACGAGAAATCAGTGTGAATAAAGCTAGAGAGCGTGCAATGGATAGGCGCGAGTGGAGCATGGTTGTATATGGATGAGTTTTGACGCGTTGAAAAACTGGGTGGGCGTGGGAGGGCCCGGGAACTATGACGCAACAGGGGTGAACCAGTAAACGCTGCCGGGCCCTGCTGCTGACACTGAAGGCGGACCTTGCTTTTGACCCGAAGTATGTGTTGTGAGGTCTCCTGGTCGGACCCTTCAGCGCCAGAGGGCTAAGTTTGTTGACGACCGAGTGGAAGAGAGGAGTGATTCAGGGTGATTCAGCCTTGTGTCTGTATCGGTAAGAACATCCAATACAGATGAGCTTATTTGCACTGCACTACACTATTGTGCGACAGAGCAGGACAAATTCTTTGTGACACCAACAATATAAGACTTACTTAATGGGTCGGGCAAAGTTCCTCTTGTCAGAAAAATGTTCGACTGGGATGCTGTCCCACTTGAAGTGGAGGCCCCAGTTAAACCCTCCACGAACAAGCGGCGAACTTTTATACTGAAAAACAAACACAGAAAACTTTGCAAGAAGACAGCAAAGTAGCTGACAGTGAAACTAGACAATAAACGATGGGTAATTCAAGAAATTATACCGACTTGAAACAATTTTTATTTATACACAAGAGAGGTAGGTACCAGAAGCAACGACGCGGACATCCCTAGCTCTTCTTGCATTCAAGACCCCGAGACCCGTGATCCGACCGAAATAATAATTTTTGTTATCTCGATTCTCTCGATAAAATCTATTTCTCTGTAATGTAATGAGAGCCATATGGTTGGCGTTGCGCTTCAGCTCTGCTTATATTGGAATGAATCTTGAAGCGAAAACATTACAGAGACGCATTTACGAGTGAATCTTTATAATATTCGTTGAACGTAGTTTTCGACCGAATTAGACCTTTGTCTCTTCTAACCTTACTTGGGAATTTCGAAACTTACAAGTTCCTCGACTGTCCTCGAGTTTATAGGTATTAATGAAAAAAAAACTGGCGACCCGACGCTAAATGTCTGCTAGGTACCGCGTGGCGTCTCCTGCGCTTGGCGGTAAAAATGTCTTCTAGGTACAGCAGCGTCTCCCGCACCCCGCTGTCTAGGCCGGCCAAAACCACCAAACCCCTCCCTACTATATAAGCGAGATCTGCCGAGCTCCGTCATCCATGAGGGCTAGCAAAGCTGCTTACCGTAAGGAGTGGAATGTTAAGAGAGCAGGGGAAGGAGGAGGCCCCATTTGGCTCTTACTACATTACAGAGCAATAGCTTTTCATCGAGAGAATCGAGATGACAAAAATTATATTCTCTTCCACTTCGTAGAGCCATATGGTTAGCATAGAAAATACCATCATCTAGCGCAAGCTGGCCGATGCCAGAAGAGCACAGAAGTTGGTTGGATCGGCTGCATCTTAAACTGGGTGTTCCCATAGAAGCGCTTGCCATGTAAGGGAATGATAACACATTTTTTAAAATGGTGGTAATGACTTTACTTATTGGTGAATACAAGAATAGTTCACAACAGCGAAAAGCTAGGTCCTAGCGGCAAACTAATATGCGAGCCCTGAACTTGAGAGCGCAAATAATGTTTAAGTATGGGTACATACAAATATGGCGTTGTGGCAACGGCAGTGAACGTGCCTGCTCGACGCGGCCAAAAACAATACGCGGGCTGTGAGCATGAGCAACCGAAGAGTAGTTAGGTAATCAATACATATTGCCCTCCAGAGAGGGTGGGTGAACCGTCCGGTAGGCAATAAATTCTAAATATACCCGTAACAACAATGTGTACAATAGCTAGCCCCTATGGTAACAGAGTAGTACTGCAAGTAGGATAAAGAAACTACATATTTCATAATCCGTAACCTGAAGGCTTTGCGTGGAGTGTCGCCACACGCGATGGTACGATAAATATGTACACACTCCATGATACGTAGAGGAGTTTCTGGCATTAGCGGATGCGATGTCCGAAATTTATGAGGCGAGATGGACCATCTACCTAGTTCCCGAGGAGACGCTGGGTTGGTTAGGCCTTTCTGCTGTAAAGAGGTATTTGTGCACGAATACGTGGGGCGACCTCCAAAACGCCTTGGATATGTTTTGAAGCGGGACTCCACGCGTCCAAGCGACAGACGCGGCACACTTGCGGACATCGTGAGCTTTAGTGAAGGCATGCGGTGTGAGCTCATTGATGAGCGAGCAGATGAAGTGCCCCACCAATGACGTCTTCAGAGGCTTGCCGGAAGTAGGATGGATGAACAAAAATTCATTGTTCGATGGACATCGTGCTATGTAGGCTTTGAGTGCGGTCATCGGGCCCAAGCCCTGCGTGCGCCCAGCCATCCGGCAGTAGTCAGGCGATATATATGAGCGTTGGCGTGTGGGTGAGGGTCTGGTTTTTGTACAAGAACTTGTCAGCGGTCAGTATGAGGGCGCAAGGAGGGTTCATGGAGAAATGTAGTCCCGGGAGTAACTTGGCTGCAATTTCCGAGACCCTGTTGCCTGCTGCGAGCGCGACGAGAGAGACAAGTGTAGCGCATTTCTGTAGACCAATCCTGTACGGGGATTAAGCCGCATCTGCTTGCCGGCGTAGTGCAGGAACGTCAAAAAGGTGGACTGGTTGATGGACTGCACCTGCGTGGCGCGAAGCCACGTTCTGAAACAAGTCCAGACGCCTAGGTATTGGCGTGGTGTGGACAGCCTGTCCGTGTTAACCAGAGTGTCCGCTAACGATCTATTGAATTTGATTGTGAGCATCGTTTTTTAAAAATGAATGATGTTAGAGGGACCTCCCTGCTTTCGATACGCTGGGACACGTCGAAGGCGAGCGAGATTAAGCAGAAGGACGCGACGGCCGTGGCCACCACAGTGCGTTGGGGTGGTCGGGAACCACAAGGACACCGTTGTAGCGGACGTCTCGAGTTTGTGGAGCACTTGATCAGGTTGTATGAAGGGAACAGGTATATTTCCGTCCACTGGTTCCAGTCTCATTCGAGAGAATCGTCTAGAGCCTCTAGCGGGTGACAAAACGGAGCTGCAAATAGTGGAAGCATGTGGTTCCCCGGATGCGCGAAGAGGTCGATTTGCATGGTCCCGCGTAGGGTAAAGAGGCTGGTGAAGCATCGAGGCGTCAGCGCCCACTCCGTCTCCACCAGTAGAAAACGTGAGAGGTGATCGGCCCAAACGATCTGCGACCCGGGAAGGTAGGTCGCGAGGAGGGAAAGGTGGCGGCGCTGGAGGATCTGCAGGAGCTATGCTCCGAACTTCTGCAACGCCGAGGCCTTGCTGGAGCCCAAGTGGTTCACCATGGCTACTGCCGCCCTGCTTTCTGATAACACGGGGACTGTGGTGTGGTGCCAATGAGCTCGTGCACCCAGCGCGTGTATGATTGCAAGCGATTCCTTCGACGTAATATGGAGATTGCGTTCCAAGGACTACCAACAGCCGTATGACTGCTGGTCCTTCGTCCACAGTAGGTGCTCCGGTGGAGGAATTACGAACGGAACGGAGGAATCAAAGAAGGTCGCGCCGCGTCAGTGTTGAGCTGCCTGGCGGTAGGGATTGTTGAGACGGTAGGGCTTGCGGGAGAGGTGGAGGGAGCGTGCTGCGAGCACCGCCTTGTTGAAGAAGTGGCGAGCGTGGCTTAAGTAAGGTGTGAGGAAATTCATTATGCCGAAGAAACTCTGATGCTGTCAGAGCGAGTGTTCAGCGGGAAAGTTTATCCGTGGCCATGTCCCTGCGGCGTTCGATGTGTCGTAAGGTTGGGGCGATGGACCTGGCCTGGCCGTTGTGTGTGACCCCCAATAAGTCGATCTGCTGGGTTGGTTCTGGAATAGATTTCCCCAGGTGGAAGCGGAAGCCTAGCTTGATGAGAAGGTCGCAGGCCGTCTGGGTGTTGCGCCGGCAGTGAAATGCCCTTTGGTGCCCAGAGTAGTCAGTCGTTGATGTAGAAGGCCACACCTATCCCTTGCTGTTGGAGTAAACGAAGGGGTAGCTTCGCGACCGTCGTGAAGTTTTTTGGTCCTAGGTTGAGACCGAATGGGAGGCCCAGAAAGAAAAAGTTGGCCTCGCAGTTTGATGGCCAGGAACTTTTGGAACCTGGGTTGAATTGGGATGTGTGGGAAGGCATCCTTGATATCCAACTTGATGAACCAGAGCCGGGGCTTCAGCACTTCCCGTATGTGCTGCCGAACGTGGATACCGGGATGTATTCGTTGGGCTTGGAAAGGTCGATCACCAGGCGATCTCTTCCCGAGGCCTTGGGGACCGCAAAGATAGATACGAATGCCGGTTGTCTGGGCATCGCATTGACTATGCCCTTGCGCATAAATTCCAATTCGATGGGTTCTAGCACATCCTCGCGTTGTCGGTGAGAGACCGTGTGATCGAGGGGAGGGGGGGGGGGGGTCGTAGCGTTTATTTCCAGGAGAGGGCTGAGGCAATAATGCGTTTCACCAAAGATGTGGCCTTGGTCCAATGCGCGAGGCGGCTCCTGAGGGTCGCCGGCAGAACGTCTGAGTTTGCGGAAGGGGGGGCGGTCCTGTTGTCTGGGGTGGGCTGCGAGAGGGAGGGGGCCTGCCGAGGTTTGCCGACCTGCTCCTCGACCTCCCCCCATCGGAACATACTGGGTGCGTCCCCGGGCCTCCAGGGCGAGAAGGGGAGCGGAGCCATGAGTTTGTATGAGGGGCACCGGAGACCACCCGCCTCCTTTGGTGTTGTCTAGCGTCGTGCTGGAACGTAGGGCGCGCCCGAGCCGGTGGGGGTCGGCCACGAAAGGAGCCTCTTGACACCCCGCCTGGGCTATGGAGGGAATGTTGTACGACACCTTTCATCTCCAACGTCCTACAGCTCGTCACACTCTTCAGTGCACCCAACATTTTACACTCCTCCTTCACTTCAGTTTCCACTAGTTCAGTTATCTCCACATGGGAGCCCAGATACTTAAAACACTGAACTTCCTCCAAGAGCTCTCCATTTGGGGTGACACTAATTTTGCTCGTATCGACAGTCCTCGAGCATCTCATTACTTTACTCTTACCCACGATCACTAGGCGTGGTAGGGAGCAGAATATTTACACACAGAGTAGCGGAAGTAACTTTGCTCAAGGTCAATCTACAAAAATGTGAGAAACCATAGTTCTCACTTATGGAATTTTACTCAATATAGACTTGCTACGGTATTGTATCCATAAAAAGCTTATTAATGATTCCAATAATTCTGAGTCTACTATGTACAAAAAAGCATAGCAAAATCAATATTGTTAATTACTGTTGATCATTTTACACCCCTCAGCAGCAGGGCCCGACAGTTTTCACTGGTTTATGACGCGGCGGGGGTAAACCAGTGAAAACTGTCGGGCCCTGCTGCTGACGACGGTTCCTCGGTGCATTCGGGACCCAGAGTGTAAGTTGAGGGGCTACCGGCCGGACCCTTTAGCACAAAAGGGCTAAGTTGTGTGA
>SDVV010045889.1:0-10026 GCA_016164225.1 Gammarus roeselii
TAACCCACTACACCAAGACGGCATAAAAGGATGGACAACCTGCTATCAAGACCAACGAGGAACAAAAGACCCGATCAATACGTGTACTATAATGTAGGATTACAACAACATTCCCGCCGCACCATTGGAGAGGTAAGCATTCAATTCGATTTCAGCATTAACGAGTTTTTTTTTTGGCGTAGTGGGTAAAGTACCCAGGTAGTACTTGGTGGTCCCGGGTTCGATTCTCGGTGAGGGCGGTGATCTTTATCTCGGTGAGCGTATATCAAGCTCAGATGTGCTTTCAATAAATACAACCTCGTTAATGCTGGGATAGAATGGAATGCTTACCTCTCCCATGATGCGGCTGTGATGTTGATGTAATCACACAGTATAGTACACAGCTTGACCAGGTCTTGTCTTCCTCGTTGGTCTTGAACTAGCAGGTTGTCCATCCTTTAATGCGGTTTTGATGTAGTGGTTAAAACACCAAGATAGCCACTTGGTGGTCCTAAGTTCGATTCTCGTTGAGTGCAGTGATCTTTATATATATTGACCAACTCAGTTGAGATAGTTTCCAACAATTTCCATAACGTTAATCTGTGAATGATAAAAAAAAGGTTCATTCATGCACAGATGGTATGTTCTTCGTTTTAAACAAAAAATGTATACTTGGTCAATCTAAACCAGGTAAAATTACAAGCTTAGAACTTGTAACTAAGTAGTTGGAGCTGTGTGAAAGCGGTAGGGAGCCATTTGACTATCCTAGCTGGACATACGAACACGACTATTGCCTAAACATGTCATGACAAGAGAGCTATAAGGGTAAGTTTTAATGTACATAGTAAATATGCACTGTATCCTGTTGACATATATTAGGTGTTGCGATTTGACAGGGAGATCATTTATATGACAATTACTTGAGTGAGAATTGCTAATTCAGCAGTACAGCGCCTAATTTATTGGGTAGCTACAAATGCGACGGTATGAGTACGAGACATAGAGTCACTGACAAAAAAAAAAAACAGATAAAGTATCAGTATTATAATATATAATCAACTTAAAAAGGTTTCTTCGTACTCGAGTGATGTGTTATTCTCGTGGAACATTGAGCTCCCTAACGTGTCATGACGAAAGAGCTGTCAAGGTAGGCTTGAGGTGCACAATAAGAATGCATTATATCCTAATGAGAAAAGTTGTTGCTATTTGACCCTGGAATCTTTTGCATAGTAATTAGTATGAATTCCATAGTTCAAACCCACTGCCCAATTAATTGAACAGCAAAAAGTGTGACAGCATGAGTGTGTCTATGTGAGTTAGAGAACCACTGGTATATCAAACAAGCATGAAAGAAATATATTTACATTTGTAAGCGTTCAACACAAAACGGTGTGATGATTTTTGCGGCACGGTAACCGAGTGCATACTTACACACGGAGAAAAGTATATATCTAGATTACGTATAAACAGTACATACATATGCACAAATACACGTAGAATGCCTATAGAAGAATATAATAAATAAATATGCGCAATCAGTCTGGAGTGCGTGTTTTGCGAGGCGGGACCATCAGGTCGGATTAGGTGACAATACAGAGTCCATCACTGCGTGTAGGCAGTCTTTATTCATATCATCCGCCAAGTAGAATTGTCAAAGGGTCTTGGTGCGTGGATGGGCCTATATAAGTTGAGGAGCTCATATACAGATGGAATGGTATTATTGTACAGCCATAAGTCCATGCATAGATATGCACACATTCAAGATTCATATGAGAATGGATATACAAATTTGAAATTCATTTGATGATGGGAAGCGAAAATTTAAAATACATATGGTGATGGGTCAGGACTTTATGGTTTCATCACTTCGTGTAACCGAGTTAGTGAACTTGTGAGTGACCGGTAGCGAACATCTAACTTTTAGCTGAGCATGAGTATCAACTTTTCCGAAACATGGCGAGAAACCGGAGAAATAGCCAAGGATATTTAAATTACAAAATAAATAGGCGGTCCATATTGATGACACATAACATTGTGATCAGACATTATGTTTTTATGGCGTAATTGGTTGATTGATACGTTGGAAGGCAAAGGTTGTCTGGTTATGTGTGGATGTGATTTCAAGGGTTCTGCCATCCATGCATGTGTGATCCGGGCAGGACATATTTAAAGCGACGCTGTGCGAGGAGATCCCTGTCTTTATACGTGACGTCAAATTACACGACTTGCGGAAATACGAAAGAAGTGAAAATGAATCCCATTGTGTCTATCACGATTGGGGATAAAACAGAGTCGTGTTAACATGGTGATAGTGTTGATGCTCTGAGCGAGCTGGAAAATATTGTTTAAGATGCCAGTTCCGTGCTAATCGTCATCAATTGTTTGACTCTGTCTGCTTCTGCCTGCGGGCAAGCAGTAGAGTGGTACATTTCTGCTTGAAAGAAGATACGGTTGCGCAATTCCGAATGTCAGCTGGTAGCTTGTTGAAACCCTTTCGACCTGAAATCGTGAAAGCTTTGGCCCCAATCTCTGTTCTTCTGAACTCAATGTCAATGTTATTTTCATTCCGTGTTGATCGTTGATGAGCTGCTTTTCGAGTTGTCAACACACAACCTTTTGATCAGGAAAGCTTCTTCTGAATTTAAAAAACTCGTATTGCTTCGCTCAGCTCTAGTCGTTCCTGGATGTTCAGCCACCCGATTTTTTTTTAGAATTGGTCACGTGGTCGCTCTTTCTAAAGTTCCCATCGTTAGCTACTTCTGCGTTGAAGTTTATACCACGTTGAATGTCTAAGAGTAATGTTTTCGGGCACTTTCTCCACATGGTAGGGCAGTAGTTTAAAAGTGAAAAAAATCAGAACATTGATTACGAGAATACTGTACTTGCAATCGAGTTGTTTCTTCGTTCGACTGAGAAACATTAGGGTATCATTCAGTTTGGAACAGAGTTTATCAAATGATGTCCAAAGGTCATATTGGGATCAACCACACATCCAAACTTTTTCTTTGTTGTCAAGAGGGATTTTGGCGCCCATACAGTAACTTCAAAATCCTCAGGAACTCTCCGTGTATTTGCTTTGGATCCCAGGATAATGCACTGTGTTTTACTTGCATTAACTTTAAGCCCATTTGAGGAATACCAGTCTATTATGTGGGTCAGCGCTGTTTCTGCATCCGTCTTCAGCTTTTCTAATTCATTTGCTGGTCTAACGAACAACAATTGAACAACGTCTGCATATAATGTCATTAGGGCGTTGTCGAGAGGGCTTCCACAGCTCATGTTGTTGATAAACAGAAGGAAAAGAACCGGTCCGAGAATCGATTCTTGTGGAACGCCAAAATTTACCGGTCCTAGAGAAGGGGGGATCTTTTCATTTAACACGACAGACTGGGACCGATGCCTCATATAGCTTTTAAACCAGGGTGTTTGTAGCAGTTGTAGCAGTTTTTGCAGCAAAATGTCGTGATTTACACTGTCAAATGCTTTTAAGAGGTCCAGCAGCACGAGTAGTGATAGACTGTTTTCATCTGTAGCTTTGTATACGAGTTCGGAGATTTTCAGTAGCGCGTCTTCAGTAGAGGTCTTCTGTCTGTATGCATTCTGATAGTCATTGATCAGGTTTGCCTCTTCTAGGTAGTCAAGGAGTTGACGTGCAATGATCTTTTCCAAGATTTTCAAAGTTACTTGCAGGAGGCTTATGGGTCTGGGATTTGACGGGTCGTTTACCTCTCCCTTTATTATGGATAGCTTTGATTAGTGCTTGTTTCCAATTTTGATGGGAAGGTATTTGTTGCAATGGATGTGTTGAGGAGCAGCTGGAGATATGACAGAATAATGATTAATCCGTCATTGAGGTACTGTAATGCTATTCCGTCATTCTCACAGGAATTTGTACTTTTAAGCGCATAAATAGCCGTTACAATTTTCAATCTGCTTACCGGGCTCGGTGTCCACATTTGGTTCTTTTTGATGAAGGAGTCGTTATGAGATGGAATTGTGAAACGAGTTGACTTTTGCGTCACCGGGGTTTCGTGAACCACCTAGAAAGTTTTGTTGTGTTCGTTCATTACCTCTTTTTATGTGTGCTTTCCAACGTTAGCGAAAAACTCATTGAAGGATAGTGCTATTTCTAAAGGGTGTTCATAATTTGAAGACTATTTTGGTTTCTTGTGAGGCATGATGTTTTCAATGATGTTTCAAGTCTGCTTCGGGTTGTTTTTGCTTTTTCTAATTCAGCAAGATGCGCATCTCTCTTTGCTTTGCCTATTAGTTTTTTTACGTGATTCCTCAACGGTTGGCAAACCACTCGCAGGACTTTTAAAACATGCGATTCATCGGTCAAATCCGTGCTATTTGATTCGGTGTTATTTTTTTCAACATTTATGTTGACTAGACCTTTCAGAAACTTTTGAAAATATTTGGGTTGTGTATTTCCTGATTGTGTTTTGGAGTCATCCAGCTGACTGGAGGGCGTGTAAGTTTTTTTGTGATTATTGGTGCTACTGTGTCGAGGGCCGCTGAGAACGTGTCAATGAAAATGGTCGATTGAATATTCACATCGTCCGTATTACGCATGTCGTCCAAACTCTTGCTTTAGCGAGTCTCGTGAGTAGTTCACGTTTGTTCTACAAGTTCGGATTACTGGTTTCCGTTTTTCCTTGCGTACATTGATCGGGCAGCTTATTTCTTTATGGTCGGCAAGAGACTCACAGACGTTGGTGTTCAGGACAGACGATTGATTGTTCGTGATTGTCGGATCGAGCAACGAGCTACTTTCTTTTGTGATTCTAGTTTGCTCCTCAATGAGCTGTTCCAGTTTTAGTCTTTTAATTATTGAGCCCAATTTATTTAGCTCAATTTTTTCTGAGCCAATTAGCTACTGTCTGGAGATTGGATTCTATGTAGCTGAATGACTGGTTGCTGGCTTTATGTGGCCAGTAAATGGCTCGAACAGTTATCCAAACATTATCAACTTTGTCTCCGTTTCCAACAGTTTTCCATGTCATGGCTATGTAATATTTTTTTACGTAGATGCAGGCGTCACCTCCTCTCTCACCTCGGTCATTTCTGAACAGTTTGTACCATCTATCTGAAAAAAATTGCTATCCATGTATGGTACCAGGCATGTCTCAGTGAGACAGAGTATATCAACATCTTCATCAGTCAACATTAGTTTGATCTGGTCTACCTTAGACAAGAGACTTCAAACATTTATGTGTTTTATTCGTAGTTGGTCTTTGTCTTTCAGCTGAGTCTTGCTAATCTCGTCGTCTGCTTCACAAAGGGCGCAAGTGCCGTCTAGTCGCATGTGCTCGGGCGCCCTACGATGACTATTGCTGCGATCTATTTGTATTGGAGGAGTTTAGGAATTTTTGCATGGAGACAAGTGCACTGTAATGACTGTCCTTTAGGTGAATGAATACCTTGATACCTTATTGGTTGTTATTTAAGTGCGGCTTGATGGACCTTTTCGTTGCATTGACGAACTGTCTTCCTTAACTATGTCAATCTGATGTCCCATAGCATTGCTCAGCATTGTTGGCGTCAAATCTTCTATGGGTTGATTGTAGTTCCTGTTGTAGAAATACGCTTCCTTATATATCTGGACGGCGTCTTCGTAATCATTTTTTGGGAGGAAACCCGAATAGTAGTCCATGTTTGTGTCGGCCTCTTTCCATGCGACGCTAAGTGACGAGACAATGTCTTGTTGTGGGCAATACCCAATTTGTCATTTCCATGATTGGCTAAGAGCGTGTATTAGGCAATGGCCATCAGTGGGGGTTGACATTAATTTTAGTTTCAGGTTAATTAGTACATAAGTGATTTTATTGGTTCTGTGTATATGTGAATTTTTATATCCTGCATCCCTGCTGGTTAGTGAGTGGCTGTTGTTTCTATGGGGATGATGGATGGGCGCCAAATGGGAACTGATGGTCTGAGGACGATGATTGGGCGTCGATTGGGAGCTTCTGGTGTGGCAAGGATGATGAGGGGATTCTGATTGTGAGCTGTTCTTATTGGGATGCTCATGAGGCGCGGATTGGAAGGGGTTGGTGAGGTGATGAGAGGGCGGTGATTGGAAGCTACTGGTGTGAGTATGGTATGATGAAGAGGGGTCGCTGTTTTGGAGCTGTTGGCTTTTGTGTGATGTCGAGGAGCTGGTTGGAAGCTGCTGGTATGAGTATGGTTAGGAAGCGCTGATTGGGAGCTGCTTGTGTTAGGATGATGAGGGGTCACTTATTTGGAGTAGTTGGCGTGAAGGTGATGAGGAGACGCTGATTGGAAGCTGCTGGTGTGAGTATTGTGAGAAGGCGCCTTCTGGGAGCTGTTTGTGCTTTTGTTTGGTTGATATGGGGTTGCTGTTCTGGAGTTGATGTCGTTGGTGGGATGAGGAAGCGCTGATAGGAAGCTGTATGTGCAGTGACGATGTAGGGGTGCTGGTTGGGAACTGTTAGTGTGCGGATGATGAGGGGCCGCTGACTGGGAGCTGTTGGTGTGTGGATGGTGAGATGGCTCTGATTGGTAGTCTTGATATAGGGGTGATGAGGAGGCACTGATGGGTAGCTGTTGGTGTGCGGATGGTGAAGAGGCGCTGATTGGTATAAGGGTGGTGATGAGTCGCTGATTGCTAATTATTGGTATAGGAATGGTGAGGAGGCGCTGATTGGTAGTTGCTGGAATAGGACTAATGAGGAGGCACTGATAGGGAGCTGTTGTTCTGCGGATGATGAGGAGGTGCTGATTGGTAGTTGTTGGTATAGGGGTGATGAGGAGGCGCAGATGGGAAGCTATTAATGTGCGGATGGTGAGGAGGCGCTGATTGTTAGTTGTTGGTATAGGGGGGATGAGGAGGCACTGATGGGGAGCAGTTAGTGTTCGGATGGTGAAGAGGCATTGATCGGTAGTTGTTAATATAGGGGTGGTGAGGAGGCGCTGATTGGTATTTGTTGGTATAGGGGTGATGAGGAGGCACTAATGGGGAGCTGCTGGTTTGCGGATAGTGAGGAGGCGCTGATTGGTAGTTGGTGGTATAGGGGTGATGAGGAGGAGACGCTGATGGGGAGCTATTGGTGTGCGGATGGTGATGAGGCACTGATTGGTAATTTTTGATAAAAGGGTGGTGAGGAGGCGCTGATTGGTAGTTGTTAGTATAGGGATGGTGAGGAGGCGCTGATTGGTAGTTGCTAGAATAGGGGTAATGAGGAGGCACTGATAGGGACCTGTTGTTCTGCGAATGGTGAGGAGGTGCTGATTGGTAGTTGTTGGTGTAGGGGTGATAGAGAGGCGTTGATGGGAAGCTGTTGGGGCGCGGATGGTGATTAGGCGTTGATTGGTAGTTGTTGGTATAGGGGCACCGAAGAGGCGCTGATGGAGAGCTGTAGTCGTTGTGTTGCAGTGTAACTGGTTTAGTTTGGTGTGCAGTGGCATTGGCGACAGGTGGAGCGAATGGATGGGATGCACGGGGCTTAGTGTGGTTTGGTTTGGTTTGGGGTACAGCGGCTTGGTCTATGGGCAAAGGGTTATGAAACGCATTAAGATGGAAGGAAGGTTTACATGTCGTGTGTGCAAATGCGGAGTGATGTGTCATATATAATAAGCTTGTTAGCTGGCACTGGATTGAGGGAAAATAATTAAGCCCTGCGTACTTGTGTTTGTCCTGATATGGTTTTCCAAGCCAGCTGCTACTGTGAGTTGGGTCGTAGTACCTGAAGCAGCGACGGTCGCTGTCTTGGTGGTGAAGTAAGCAGGTCTTTTGGGCAGGGCAAGGGGAGGGGGGTGGTGCGCAAGGTGACGGGTGTTGTGCACGGCGTCAGTTGGCAGTGAGTGTATGTAGTCCGCTGTCTTGTGCCCAGTTAACGGTAGAAGAGGCGTGGGCCGTGACAGTTTGTAATTGGCCGACTCGGTACACTAGTATATGGTACACCGTCGACAATGCGCACAACTGAAGTGAACCTAGGAAATTGTGTCGCTCGGGGTCGAATTAACGAACAATCAAGCCCCGTTAAATTTGAATAAGTGGTTTAAAAATCAACTGCGGTAATGACAATCAGTGAGGCTTATAGATTTAACACAAGAAATGGAACACTGTCTATAGTTCGCAAAACTCATGTGTACTGAGAAATTGTGTGACTCACTCTGCTTCCAGATTATTTGAGTCGAGTAAAATTTAAAAGCATCCGACTCACGAACAATCGAGCCCAATTATGTTCTGATAGAAGGTTTGAAGTACAGACTACAAAACTAACAAACAATGAGGCCTTGTGGGATTCTGATCAGCGTATATAATTATTTTCTAAGTGACAATGAGACATCGTAGAGTTCTGTAGAACGAGCGGAAGACTTTTTACTCTCGGCATTTTGAAAAGCAACAAACAATTAAACCGCGTTAAATTAACTTTCACTCAGTTGATGTACTTACTGCGTTATTCCGAACGAGAAAGTTTTTGCTTCTTCAAAGTATTATGTATCATTTTCAACCAAACATTAATGATGTGCGTTTGTGTATTTACAGTAGTTCCCATACCATCTTGAACCGTATCCCGTTAACCTTATTATTCAGTTCCGTCAACGAAAGGAAATTGAGTTTAAATGAATTGTGTATTTCATGCCAAATATGGTCAATTTCGAAGAAAAAGGACTCGGATTCGAATCATCTGTGCTTTTTTCCAAGTATTTTACTCATTATCACGGAACGCTTTTCTTTTATCCAAAAAGAATTACATTGAAAAAAATACATCACATTTCTTCTCCTGTTTCTCTCCAAGGCATGATTTGTTGTGCGTCGTTTCCCATGGTGTTCTACACATGTACACATATGACAAATCACGGATTTTTTTCCACCTCATGGATCGGTCATGTTGCTTCATCCTCGCTGTGGTTATTGCAATATTTCGTGTCCCATGATGCCATTTGTTGCCTACATGGATCAGTGTTCAGGGATTACTTTGAATGGAGAGGGAATGCAGATTCCTCGACAATTCGACTCTCGCGAGGTTAGAACGATTGATTGAAATATTTTTAGAATTGGGGGTTCCTGGAGAGTTTCAATGTTGAACTTGAAGTCCTTCGTTCAAAAAATTCATGGTAGGCTTCTCAAAGGGAATGGAGTAAGCTAGAAATGTAAGACGGATTGTTCTGTACGGCTTCATGAGGTAGTGCATATTACTTGCAGGATGACGGGTTTGTCTTTGGTACGAGAAAGCCGACCAAATATAATATCCCAGGCTATAATGAAAAAGCAAGGCAATTGAATAATGAGGTACGGGACTTCGTATTCAATTCGACTAGTGCTGGAAGGTCACACGGAATTCAGCTTACCGTAGCTGTTAGGATAGCAAAGCTACGGGTTCGAAGCGGAACGAGCAGCAGTTGCGTGAAATTTTTGAAATGAAATACGGTCAATGGATCCTAAAAAAGAAGCACTTACACTTCCAGTGGCAGGCGTCACTGGGGAGGCTAGCAGTGGCAGGCGTCACTGGGGAGGCTAGCAGTGGCAGGCGTCACTGGGGAGGCTAGCAGTGGCAGACGTCACTGGAGAGGCTAGCAGTGGCAGGCGTCACTGGGGAGGTTAGCAGTGGCAGGCGTAACTGAGGAGGCTAGCAGTGGCAAGCGTAACTGAGGAGGCTAGCAGTGGCAGGCGTAACTGAGGAGGCTAGCAGTGGCAGGCGTAACTGAGGAGGCTAGCAGTGGCAGGCGTAACTGAGGAGGCTAGCAGTGGCAGGCGTAACTGAGGAGGCAAAAATGGTCAAGATCTGAGTAAAGCACTTCCAGGATATTGGATTTTTTTTTGACTGCACTGAAGAGAATTGAGATTGGGTACACACGGCGGCCAGTTTCGTTATAATAATCCAATTTGAGTTATTCTAAATGAATCATTTAATCAGCTATGAGATAATCAGACATTTTTGTCCATTGACAAAATTGTTTGGTTCTCATTATTGGTTGGGGTTACTAAATAAATAGTCATAAAGACTAAACGATGCAGTTACCGCTACACAATTCTCTTCAGTTCAGTAATATAGACTGAAAATCATGGTTTAAAACTAC
>SDVV010045890.1:0-10026 GCA_016164225.1 Gammarus roeselii
TAGTGGCAACTACATAGCATTCTCGTGGTATAGCCTTTAGTGGCAACTACATAGCATTCTCGTGGTATAGCCTAGTGGCAACTACATAGCATTCTCGTGGTATAGCCTATTGTGGCAACTACATAGCATTCTCGTGGTATAGCCTATAGTGGCAACTACATAGCATTCTCGTGGTATAGCCTATTGTGGCAACTACATAGCATTCTCATGGTATAGCCTTTAGTGGCAACTACATAGCATTCTCGTGGTATAGCCTATAGTGGCAACTACATAGAATTCTCGTGGTATAGCCTTTAGTGGCAACTACATAGCATTCTCGTGGTATATATAGCCTATAGTGGCAACTACATAGCATTCTCGTGGTATAGCCTATTGTGGCAACTACATAGCATTCTCATGGTATAGCCTAGTGGCAACTACATAGCATTCTCATGGTATAGCCTTTAGTGGCAATTAAATAGCATTCTCGTGGTATAGCCTATAGTGGCAACTACATAGCATTCTCGTGGTATAGCCTTTAGTGGCAATTAAATAGCATTCTCGTGGTATAGCCTATAGTGGCAACTACATAGCATTCCCGCGGTATAGCCTATAGTGGCAACTACATAGCATTCTCGTGGTATAGCCTTTAGTGGCAACTACATAGCATTCTCGTGGTATAGCCTTTAGTGGCAACTACATAGCATTCTCGTGGTATAGCCTAGTGGCAACTACATATACAAAACACAATTCATAGATGGGGATGGAATAGATTTTTGACCCGTATCTTTATATTCTCGACCATCATAGACTGAAGAGCAATAATGAGCAAACGAGACTACATGTCGCGTTGTTCTCTCCAGAAATAAATGTTTCCATCTTCCATTGATAGGAAATTCAACTTATTCCTCTAAGTCAGCATTTTGAACTATTCAAGAACTAGGGTGGCGGCAATCTGTACAACTCTCGTTTCCTTTGTCAAATAACTGTTGATACGCATTAAAACCACTGTTATTACGCCTTAAAACAACTGTTAATACGCCTTAAAACAACTGTTGATACGCCCTAAAACAACTGTTAATACGCCTCAAATTCCAAACATGGAAGCAAAGAACATGTCATAGCGATGCATAAGGTTGATGAAAAAGATGAGTAATCTGTACAAAATAAAACATGTTTTAATAACTTGCATTTATTTCTGGTTTCATCACGAGGGACGGTATTGCCACGCCTTTCCAACATGGCGGTCGCCAATCCTCACCTATTGTTTATCAAACTAATGCAACATGACTTGTTGTCGCATTAACACGATTGTCGTTTATTTAGTATACCGAGAGACCCAAATGTAATGCGCCATTTCCTTCATAAGTGATCGTTAACGATGGCGTCGCCAGTTCCCAACATAGCACAACATTTCGTTTCACATACGTTTTTCTGATCCTATTCATTGTGAACTATGTCATCTTTGATTTAGTTTTTCTTCAATATTACAGTGGTTTTCGATACTTTTCTAGATTTTTTTCAACATACTACTCAAGTTAGGTAACTGTCAGGATAGGTTTAGGTCTAGGTAGGTTGCCCTTGAAGCATTTAGCTTCTTCGGGTCCGCACTATGGTTCTATGAGTATAAAATGTGTATAAAATGTGCGTAAAATGTGTATAAAATCTTACTAAACATGAAATCAGGTTTATATTCTGCTCGGTTGATGTTCGTTTGTATTAAAAAATTGTAAGCAGATGTGGTAACAGAGGGAGTCAGATTGTTTCACAGAGTACAGTATTTCGAAGAAATAAAAACCATTGCTATGTCTTGGTTTCTACAAGAAGGTTTTGGACAAGTAACTCTGCAAGTGTATCGCGGTAGATACTGTGTTTTGCACCCGTCGTATTAATGTAGGTCGAATATTCGAAAGGGTCGCTATTACAAGGGTCGGATTTCAGTAAGGTGTCGCAATGGGAGGAGGGTCGTATTTAGGAACATGATCGGTCAGATTATAGATAATTTTCCTGTTAGGCCACCGAATAAAAGTTCTAGAGGAACAAAATAAACGGTGGGATGCTGAATGTGTTCCAACACGGATAACAAGGAAATTTGGTATCTCACAGAAATAGCTTGACAAGGGTCGGATGATAGTACCTTCACCCAAGGTAGGTATCTACGTTTAGCAATGCATTCGAGCCGCAGTCAAAACTAAGGCGCAATCTAACAAATGAACATTGTTTTATGAGGAAATATAATCAAATACAAATAAAGTACCACTAGATAATGAATCGACGGCAACCAACATTTGTGTATTAATAAGTGAAAGCCAAAGAATAATTTTCAACCGGACCGTTGGACTCACCTTCTCACCAACAAGAAAAGCTTGAAAAGATAGCGTTGTCTGTCCCTCTGCTACACCGAACCTAAGAAGTCCACGATTTCAAGGCCGGGTTGAGGTCCATAATGTGCAGTTGGGCATGGGGACCAAATCCACGACATGCATCTGAGTTGTTATCAGTTATCGTAGTATTTGCAACAAATAACCTGAATGGGCAAGTAATCCATTCGCAGAGCTGTTTCGAGTTCAAGGTTACTCGTGATCGGTCTTCTTCTTGTAGTCCGGTATGTTCCTCTTTCAGGATAAACTGGCCTTAGAAACAACGGCTCTCTAGAAGGCGTGTGAAGCAAGAAAGGAAGTTGGCGTTGTTCACTCAACCCGCGCAACGTAACTTGTTTGAGCACCTCACCTCATGACAGCTAGCGTTCAACTGGCGTGTTGACCAAATTTAGTCCGAAACAAAATTTCGGTGTAGCGTGTGATGGCAGAAAATAAAGCTTTTATGTAGTTTATTATCAATCAATATCTTCATTAGCATAAATACGTCATCGCTTCTCATTTGAACTGTATATATAAGTGCACTCATGTGTATAAGAAAGAACTAATTTTGAAATACGTTCGATGAGTGTCATTCAATAAAGATCATGTACGACAGGATTGTGCTGAGGCAGCTGCTCATCCACGTACTGTTTTGATGCGCAATGTTCAGTGACGTCTTCGTAACAACAACACTATCTCTATTCATCGCAACACATACCTACGTACACAGCGTTTTCTGCAGAGTGGCAATCTTATAGAGTAAAAATCCAAGAATAAAAACCTTTTCAAACCGTTTATTCTTTAGCAATGAGATTAAATCCACATTCCTCTATGCAGCAGGAAGTAACTATTGGGCAATTATTGTCACAAGCGATACAACGTCCGGATAGGTAGATTTTTTTCACAGGATGGGGCCCGAAGGCTGGGTGCAACATCATTTCATGCTCTTAAAAGAGAAAAACGATTGACGATTTTTTTTCATTTCTCTAGTTAGATTCTAACGCACACGGGCGTGAGAAACACTTCTTAATAGGCGATGTATTCTGCCATGGATGCCTATAAGCTCTTCATTCAGTGTTTGCCTAAGCTGCAACAACGAATGATGAGTAATTTGAACGATGATGAGAAGGATTAGTAATCGTGGGTGCCGAGTGGATGTGGGCCCATAAACGCAACGAAAGCGCCAAGACCAAACGATGTACAAAGGTACAAAAAAAGAAGATCCTATGCATGAGGTCTGCAACCACAAAAACACCCCACGCATGAAATCAACAAGGGCAAGGAGCAGAGAACCGCACAGTGAGGTTGCAGGAAGAAAACATGACATACCATATCAGGACCTATACTGGGAACCGAGATGAGAAGGGGGAGGGAGTTGCCATAGAGTAGGACTGAACTTGACGCTTGATGAGAGGGGGGAGAGATTTGCCATAGAGTGGGACTGAACTTGACGCTTGATGAGAGGGGGGAGGGAGAGGGGGGAGAGAGTTGCCATAGAGTAGGACTGAACTTGACGCTTGATGAGAGGGGGGAGGGAGAGGGGGGAGAGAGTTGTCATAGAGTAGGACTGAACTTGACGCTTGACGAGAGGGAGGAGGGAGAGGGGGGGAGGGAGGGGCCGTAGAGTAGGACCGAACTTGAGGGGGGAGGGGGGAGAGAGTTGCCATAGATTAGGACTGAACTTGAGTAGGACTGAAGAGTATGACGCATGAAGAATTTTTTGTTGCTATGTTGAGAGTAAGCTTGTGTGAATGCGAATATAAATATACCTGGAATGCAATTGCAACTGGAATTTAATGCATATACGCATGATATTTCTGATTTGATCCTGTAAAGTGCGTTTAACAAACTGTCGCTGTGAGTGACGAAATAATTTCTGATTAGTACGGTGTGTAAATCACATTGGAAAAAAACGTTTGATCAATTACCGCAACACATCTTGCAATTAAAGGACCTTGTGGACAGCACTGATGACGAACATACCCATGCAAGTCCCTTTTTCGAACCTTCTTCTGAGGAGCACACACCACCTTCATGCAAGCAGCACCCACCAAACACACACCACCTTCATCTAAGCGACACACACCACCTTCATCCAAGCAACAAACACCAAACACACACCACCTTCATCCAAGCAGCACTCACCAAACACACACCTCCTTCATCTAAGCAACACACACGTCACCTTCATCCAAGCAACACACACCACTTTCATCCAAGCAGCAAACACCAAACACACACCACCTTCATAAAAGCAACACACACCAAACACACACCACTTTCATCCAAGCAACACACATCAAACACACACCACCTTCATCCAAGCAGCTTGAACCAAACACATACCCCCTTCATCCAAGCAGCACACACCAAAAGAGATTCGAACCCTTGATACAAAAGGTGTCCACAACAAGGTAAGAAAAATCGAACACATTTATCGCAAGTTCATTGAAAGTTTTACACACGCTAAGCAACCCGCAGGTGTGACTTCAGTTCCCCAGCGGAGGCTGCAATTATTGCATGGCGTTCAAAGGAGCGTTCAATTTTGCTGATGCATCATTTAAAGAGAACATTACTCTAAGCAAAGTCAGCTTGAAAATAACATTACTCTAAGCAAAGTCAGCTTGAAAATAACATTACTCTAAGCAAAGTCAGCTTAAAAATAACATTACTCTAAGCAAAGTAGCATAAAGGGAACATTACTCTAAGCAAAGTAAGCTTGAAGAGAACATTGCTCTAAGCAAAGTAGCTCAAAGGGAACATTACTCTAAGCAAAGTCAGCTTGAAAAGAACCTTACTCTAAGCAAAGTAGCATAAAGGGAACATTACTCTAAGCAAGGTAAGCTTGAAGAGAACTTAACTCTAAGCAAAGTAGCTCAAAGGGAACATTACTCTAAGCAAAGTAAGCTTGAAGAGAACATTACTCTGAGCAAAGTAAGCTCAAAGGGAACATTACTCAAAGCAGAGAAAGCGTGAAGAGAACATTACTCTTAGCAAAGTAAGCTTGAAGAGAACATTACTCTAAGCAAAGTAACCATAAATGGAACATTGCTCTAAGCAAAGTAAGCTTAAATAGAACATTACACTAAGCAGAGTAAGCTTGAAGAGAACATCACTCTAAGCAAAGTAAGCGTGGAGAGAACATTACTTCTAGCAAAGTAAGCTTAAAGGGAACATTTCTTTAATCAAAGTAAGATTAAAATCATTATTCTAAGCAAAGTAAGCTCAGAGGCAACATTACTCTAAGCAAAGTAAGCTTGGAGAGAACATTACTCTTGGTAAAGAAAGCTTGAAGGAAACATTACTCTAAGCTAAGTAAGCCTAAAGGGAACATTATTCTATGCAAAGAAAGCTTGGAGAGAACATTACTCTAAGCAAAGTAAGCTTAGAGGGAACATTACTCAAAGCAAAGTAAGCGTGAAAAGAACATTACTATAAGCAAAGTAAGCTTAGAGAAAACACTGCTCTTGGCAAAGTGAGCTTGAAGGGAACATTACTCAAAGCAAAGTAAGCGTGAAGAGAACATTACTTTAATCAAAGTAAGCTTGGAGAGAACATTACTCTAAGCAAAGTAAGCTTAAAGGGAACATTACTCGAAGCAAAAGTAAGCGTGAAAAGAACATTACTCAAAGCAAAGTAAGCTTGGAGAGAACATTACTCTAAGCAAAGTAAGCTTAAAGGGAACATTACTCTGAGCAAAGTAAGCTTAAAGAGAACATTACTCTAAGCAAAGTCAGCTTGAAAAGAACATTACTCTAAGCAAAGTAGCATAAAGGGAACATTACTCTAAGCAAAGTGAGCTTGAAGAGAACATTACTCTAAGCAAAGTAAGCTTAAAGGGAACATTACTCTGAGCAAAGTAAGCTTAAAGAGAACATTACTCTAAGCAAAGTCAGCTTGAAGAGAACATTACTCTAAGCAAAGTAGCTTAAAGGGAACATTACTCTAAGCAAAGTAAGCTTGAAGAGAACATTACTCTAAGCAAAGTAAGCTCAAAGGGAACATTACTCAAAGCAGAGAAAGCGTGAAGAAAATAACTCTTAGCAAAGTAAGCTTGAAGAAAACAGTACTCTAAGCAAAGTAACCATAAATGGAACATTGCTCTAAGCAGCGTAAGCTTAGAGGGAACATTACACTAAGCAAAGTAAGCTTGAAGAGAACATCACTCTAAGCAGAGTAAGCGTAGGGAGAACATTACTCAGAGCAAAATAAGCTTAAAGGGAACATTACTCTAATCAAAGTAAGCTTAAAAAACATTACTCTAAGCAAAGTAAGCTCGAAGGGAACATTACTCCAAGCAAAGTAAGCTTGGAGAGAACATTACTTTTAGTAAAGGAAGCTTAAAGGGAACATTACTCTAAGCTAAGTAAGCCTAAAGGGAACATTACTCTATGCAAAGTAAGCTTGGAGAGAACATTACTCTAAGCAAAATAAGCTTAGAGGGAACATTACTCAAAGCAAAGTAAGCGTGAAGAGAACATTACTAAAAACAAAGTAAGCTTGGAGAGAACATTGCTCTTAGCAAAGTAAGCTTAAAGGAAACATTACTCATAGCAAAGTAAGCGAGAAGAGAACATTACTTTAATCAAAGTAAGCTTTGAGAGAAGATTACTTTAAGCAAAGTAAGCTTAAAGGGAACATTACTCGAAGCAAAGTAAGCGTGAAGAAAACATTACTCTAAGCAAAGTAAGCCTAAATTTGTGTCGTAGAAAAATATATCGTAAAAAAATTTGTTCACTGTTGACAACCAATTTTCACCAAAACCTTCAAATTGATGTTTGCAATGAGTTTTGTTCCATCTGATTAATAATCCTTCTAAATTTGTAAAAAGTATATTGGAGATTCAATGTTATGTTTGAGCAGCAATGTCATCAATGTTATGGGGCACAACACTGACGATTTAAAACGTGTTTAGGAAAACTGCTAAAGATTTTATGCTATTTACAGAATAGGGTTCACCAAGAGGTGGTTCAGAACGAAATACGTGGGTACATACATAAATGATATAGATTGGAATGATAGGGAGTACTATATATTACTTGCGTATAAGACACAAAATGGAAGTATTAAGAAGTACACAATTTATATAATTGCGTAACAACAAAGAAAAGATTGACGATAAGGAATCTTGAAAATGAGATTTGTATTTTCTGTGTGAATATTTATCAGAAACAATAACAATTTTTAGAACAAGATCAACGAGAAAATTGATTGAGGCACTTGGAAGGTACAGTGGCGAAGAAAATTCGTTTATGATTAAAGATTAAGAGAAATCTTCCATAATAATTTCCCGCTCGACATTTGACTTCATCGGAAATTTAATTGATATTATTCACAGAAACGGATTGCCCAGATGTAATACCGTAAGAAATTTTCATATGAAGTAAAATTCACCGTGGGAACAGCCTAGTTTTTTTTTCGGTCATAGACTAACCATAAACGAATTTTCTTTCTGTACTGTAGCTTCTCTGGTTACGTGAATGAGTCATCAGTGTAGCCACCCTAACCCCTTCGCACAGCTGGTGTAGCCTTGGTAGAAATTCAGCCTCTGGTCCATGGCAGCAGTTATCTTTCCCTAAATAAGGGTAACTCATCTCCTGAGAGCTTGGATCCTTCACTTGGAGCGGTGGGTCCTTCGTTTGCTTGTAGGACACAAATGATCAAATTAGGTTGGGCTGTTTCATGAAAATAAGAACTTAGCAAAAGATTCATATATCAAGATGGTTACAGGGATACAGGGTTTATATGAATAGCTTCATTATTTAAAGGGTAATAAAACGTTTGTGAGGGATCGTTAGAAATTGCAATTGCTGTCGATTGATAGCCGATATTCAGGAGAATTATTTGCATCGTTCATACAAAACTTCGCAATAAATTCATCAACATAATTTTCTTCGTTGTCGTTTTTAGAATAAAATAAATTATCGATTAGGCTGCGATCTCTCACTGTTCGGCTTTTTCTTGAACACATCGGCTATAGTAGCAACACAAAAGGTTTTCAAAAATATTTATGTTAACAGAAATGTTCCCTCACCTCGCAGTGTTTCACTCTTTGTCGCTAAATTTAAAGAACTTGGCACCGTTCAGGATAGACATCGTCCAGGTCGATCTCGGGCAGGACGATGCATAAACAACATCGAATTTGCTCGGCGTGACGTAGCTCTTACTCCACTCATACCCTTACCAATACGTTCGGACGAGTTCGAAGTCTTCAATATTGTTTACTGAAACATTTTGGAAAAAATATTCAACATTTATCCGTACAAAATTCAGCTTGTGCTGGAGATTGGTCAAAACGACTGTCACGTTCCGTGTTGCATGGGCAATGCTCTTGTAAGAGTTGTGTATTGCTGTTCAAGGGCTACACCTAAAAGATGCCAACTTCCACAATTAATTCATGACAAACTCCTAATTTTTAGCTTTCGATTGGTGCCAGTGGAATTTGTGTACGATTTATTTAAAGCGTTTTATTGCCCGGTAAAATTGCGCACTCATTTCTGAAAAACCCTGCATAAGCAAGTAAGGCCAAGGGCAACCTAATCACGAGTAAAGGATAAATTATCAACTGAAGAACTTTCGCACTTCTGGGGCTTTGGTCCACTGTTCACTGAGGCTGTTAAAGTAACCATTCATACAACATAGTTTTTGGTGTTACATATATTAATTCCATGAAATATCAATAAACTCTTCCGACTTTGGAATTAACCGTCTAGAAACAAGTTCGTGACCTAATGTGTCAATGACAGTGGCTCTATCAGCAGCTAACCCTAGACTCGGTCGATTGAACGTGGCTCTATCAGCAGCTAACCCTAGACTAGGCTGACTGAACGTGGCTCTATCAGCAGCTAACCCTAGACTAGGCCGACTGAACGTTGCTCTATCAGCAGCTAACCCTAGACTAGGCTGACTGAACATGGCTCTATCAGCAGCTAACCCTAGTCTAGGCCGACTGAACGTGGCTCTATCAGCAGCTAACCCTAGACTCGGTCGATTGAACGTGGCTCTATCAGCAGCTAACCCTAGACTATGCCAACTGAACGTGGCTCTATCAGCAGCTAATCCTAGACTAGGCTGACTGAGCATGGCTCTATCAGCAGCTAACCCTAGTCTAGGCCGACTGAACGTGGCTCTATCAGCAGCTAACCCTAGACTCGGTCGATTGAACGTGGCTTTATCAGCAGCTAACCCTAGACTAGGCTGACTGAACGTGGCTCTATCAGCAGCTAACCCTAGACCAGGCCGACTGAACGTGACTCTATCAGCAGCTAACCCTAGACTAGGCTGACTGAACGTGGCTTTATCAGCAGCTAACCCTAGTCTAGGCCAACTGAACGTGGCTTTATCAGCAGCTAACCCTAGACTAGGCCGACTGAACGTGGCTCTATCAGCAGCTAACCCTAGTCTAGGCCAACTGAACGTGGCTTTATCAGCAGCTAACCCTAGACTAGGCCGACTGAACGTGGCTCTATCAGCAGATAACCCTAGACTAGGCCAACTGAACGTGGCTCTATCAGCAGCTAACCCTAGACTAGGCCGACTGAACGTGGCTCTATCAGCAGCTAACCCTAGACTAGGCCGACTGAACGTGACTCTATCAGCAGCTAACCCTAGTCTAGGCCGACTGAGCGTGGCTCTATCAGCAGCTAACCCTAGACTAGGCCGACTGAACGTGACTCTATCAGCAGCT
>SDVV010045891.1:0-10026 GCA_016164225.1 Gammarus roeselii
TATGATCGCAACATGTGATGCACGAGAGTGCATGATAGGGGCGCAGCCTATGATCGCAACATGTGATGCACGAGAGTGCATGATAGGGGCGCAGATTATGATCGCAACATGTGATGCACGAGAGTGCATGATAGGGGCGCAGCCTATGATCGCAACATGTGATGCACGAGAGTGCATGATACGGGCGCAGCCTGTGATCGCAACATGTGATGCACGAGAGTGCATGCTAGGGGTGCAGCCTATGATCGCAATTTGTGATGCATGTTGCGATCATAGGCTGCAGCCTTTGATCGCTAGGGGTGCAGCCTTTGATCGGAACATTTGATGCATGGTGATAGGGGTGCAGCCTTTGATCGCAACATGTGATGCATGAGAGTGCATGCTAGGGGTGCAGCCTATGATCGCAACATGGGATGCACGAGAGTGAATGCAAGGGGTGCAGCCTCTGATTGCAACATGTGATGCATGAGGGTACATGCTCTAACAAACTCAGACACCAGCCTACATAGCTTTGCCTCTGAATCCGCCACCAGCGCCGTATCATCCGTAAACAGCAACTGGCTCAACTGCCAACTCCGCCCATTTGCTTCCAACAGCTCCAAGCCACATCCCAGCACACTAGCGTTCACCTCTTTAACCACTCCATCCATATAGTGATTGAACAGCCAAGGAGACATCACGCAGCCTTGTCTCAGTCCCACTTCCACTGTGAACCAATCACTGACCTCGCTTCCCACTCTGACACATGCTCAGCTGCCAACATAGAAACTCTGCAGCACTTTCAACAAATTTTCGCACACTCAAAACCAACGTAACATTCTTTACAGCGCTTATTTGTCAATCTTGTCGTATGCCTTTTCCAAATCCATGAAGGCCCAGAACACATCCTTTTCCTTTGCAAGGTACTTCTCACAGACCTGTATCACTGCAAAAATCTGATCAGCACACACTTTACCGCTCCTGACGCCATACTGTTATTCTACAATTGTGCAATCCGTACATTCTCTGAGTCCGTTTGATCAGCCTTCTCCCTTACAACTTACCGACCACTCATAACAAACAGATACCAGTTGAGTTGCAGCATTCATTTTTATCTTCTTTGCCCTTATACAGCGGGACAATGCAGGCACTGCGACACTCAATCGGTACCACGCCCGTCACAAAATAAATGTGCAGTAGCCTCACCATTCATTCGACTTTCGTTATTCCACCCTTTTCAGGCCCTCAGTCGCAACGCCATCCAAACCAGGAGCTTTATTTGTTTCCATTACCTCCACCGTCTCCTGCACCTCTTGTTCAGTAATGTCCGCAACTAGTTTCTCTACAAAAAAACGACATCCGCGCACCACCACCCACAGCAACAATGACAGCCTCTCGGTCATCCTCGACATTCAACAATTCATCAAAATACTCGGCCCACCTTTTCCTCACCACTCGCTTTACCTCCTTTCTCTTCTCCTGATATATGTCTTAGGCCACCACCGACCTCGCATGCAACCACTCCTCAAAAGCTCTTCCCTTCTGCGCCACCGACAATTTGACCTCCTCGTTCCACCACTCGTAGCCCTTCCGTCTGCACCCGTCCACACGGCGCACTCCACACACATTTCTCGAACATCTCAACAAGACAACTCTGAACGTCTCCCATACTTCCTCTACATCTTTCAGGTCCGGCCATCTCACGTTGTCATTTTCCTCCCTAAACGCCCGCGGAAACTGCTCGGCTCTGCTTTTCACATTTAGATCACTTACTTTCCCTATCTCTCTTCCTCCTCTCACTCTTTTGTTCCCCTTCCACCTATGTTCCACTCTTAATCATCCTTCCACAAGCAGATGGTCAGATACTCCTCCACCCTCCCTTCTCAACACCCGCACATCAAACAGCCTCTCTACCACTGTCCTCGATATCAGCACAAAATCCATCAGCGCTCTCTCCACCACTGCACCCTGGGCCATCCTTACCCATGTGTACCTGTGGATATCTCGCTTCTTAAACAAGCTGTTTCCGACGATCAGCTCCTGCTCCCTGCACAAATCTATAAGGTTTTCTCCACTGTCATTCCTACCAGGAACGCCATACCTCACTATCACACTACTATATATACGCTGCAAAAATGCGTTTGCCAAATTGAGTATTATAGAAGCTAAAAATTAGATTCAGAGTCTGATTCAGACCTCATAACGAAGAAGCGAACGAGTCTCGGAAATCATTAGTAACGTTCTACGAAAAATAAGCACTTTTCATCGATGGTGAGGTTATCACTGAAAATGGAATGATTTGAAATGCCACCAATAAATATTTCAATAGTGTACCTTGTGCCCTAAGGGAATTCATCATTTGCAACACCCTACTTAAAATCTCTCAAATAAAGGCAAAAGAGGCAGCAATTATTTCTCTCACTATCAGTCCAGCCCGTTGTCAGCAATGCTTTTGAAATAATCTTTTATGCTGGGCCATATACTCACGTTATATTGATACATTCTAACCAAAATCAGTATGGATTCCAGTCTTATGGAAATCGAGAGCATGCTTTATTTAAATTTCCTCTAGATGTTATTGATGGGTTCGATAGGGGCGAGTGGCTGTTGCAACTTTTATGGACCTCATCGAAGCTTTCGATTGTGTGAACCATGAAATTTTGGTAGCGAAATTACAGCATTATGGAGTTCAGTCTGTTAAGAAAAGTTTGATAAAAAGCTACCTCCTCTGATCGAGGACACCTAGTGAGTTGGAATAAACAATTATCTGTGAGCTAAATATTGGAGTACCGCAATGATGTATTCTTGGACCTTTGCTATTCCTCATTTACTGAAGGGCATTGCAACACTAGCGACTGACAGTCCGTTGTTTTTCTGCAAATTATAATACAGATTATTCAGCCGGAAAATAATGCAATGATTCTATTACAAGAAGGAACATCAGTTGGGCCATTTTTCAAACTGGTTCAAATCTAATAAGTTGACGCTTAATATAGAAAGACGCAAGTCATATAATTTTGCAACAGGAAGATATTCCATTCCTAACACACATGATGAATTAAAAGGTCAACACTACAACCAATTGCTTATGCAGAAAAAAAAGTGACTCTGTGTAATAGTAGACCAGAGACGTAACAAAAACCAAGTGACTCTGTGTAATAGTAGACCAGAGACGTAACAAAAACCAAGTGACTCTGTGTAATAGTAGACCAGAGACGTAACAAAAACCAAGTGACTCAATGTAATAGTAGAGCAGAGATGTAACAAAAACAAAGTGCCTCTGTGTAATAGTAGACCAGAGACGTAACAGAAACAAAATGCCTCTGTGCAATAGTAGACCAGAGACGTAACAGAAACAAAGTGCCTCTGTGTAATAGTAGACCAGAGACGTAACAGAAACAAAGTGCCTCTGTGTAATAGTAGACCAGAGACGTAACAAAAACAAAGTGCCTCTGTGTAATAGTAGACCAGAGGCGTAACAGAAACAAAGTGCCTCTGTGTAATAGTAGACCAGAGACGTAACTGAGATGATCCGGGGAATATTTTGGCCGGGGAATTAGCAAATTCGCGTGGAATCCACTAAGAAAAAAGATAACGTCTAATAACTTCTGATTATTATTTTCGTACAACAGCTTTATTCATCCCTTTCTGGCTTTCTGGATGAATGTGCATGCTTCCACCTTCAAACAATCCAAATACACATCATATATAATCAATAACGTATCATAGAACACTAACAGATGCTAGCCAACGTGGCCTCCCTTTGCCTCTCTTTTGTCGACGAAACCTTCTCCCCTTATGTCGCATCCCTAATTTTTCCGCTGCAGTGTTTGTTTAGAATGCTTTGAATCAATTGCCTTACATTGCTAACGATTTTCTCAAAAGAATTAACCTACGTAAAATCGTCGAGTAGTGGTGTCGAATAATGGTGTCAAGTAACGGTGTCGAGTTACGGGGTCGAGTAACGACGTCGAGAAACGGTGTCGAGTAAAGGTGTATAGTAATGGTGTCGAGTAACGGTGTCGAGTAACGGTGTCGAGTAACGGTGTCGAGTTACGATGTCGAGTAACGGTGTCGAGTAACGGTGTCGAGTAACGGTGTCGAGTAACGGTGAACATTTACCGTTACTCGACAACACAATCCCAACTATTTACAAAATTCAGAGATACGAAAACATTCGAACGGTATAGGTATCGTTAAACGTATGTTTGTATGTATAGACATACAGCTGTTTCCCCTAATCAGGAGGGTGGCTAAGATAGGCTAACACATAGGGGGGAACCTAATCTCCTAGCCAGAAGACCGCCTTGTCCATGCCGAGGCTTGATCTCGCGACGTGCAGCAGCAGAGGCTGTCACTGCAGTCGGATGCTCTCACCCCTCGGCCACGGCGGCCGAGTGGTTAGCGTAGACTAAACCTAAACTAAATAACAATTTTAGGTTCAGAAATTTCTGAATATTTATTATAATTCCCTTCTTTTATGTGAATAATTTGTTACTGATCATTGTAATTTTTTGAACATTTTTTCCCACCTTTTTCTCGTAAAACCCCTGGCATTATGAGACCCATCTAAATGACTCGATAAATTTTCCGTTTCTGTGTGAATGTAATATGTCTAGTTAACTACACAGTGTTTAATAATTTTTTTTAACACAACAAACGCTCTTTAAAACTGACATCCCTTGATATTTACGCTTTGGTGTAAAGGAATAGATTGCATAGACTGGACTTAACACGTACTAATGTATCAAATAAATGAAAAATCTATTTGAGCTTTGAATGGGACCCATTTTCATGAGCGCAGATCTGGACCCTTCGGATGAAGCTTGCAGATTCACATCTGTTATATTCTACGATATTGTTGAGAGAGGATTGATTCCCAATGACACACGCGTTGTTGATAAATGATATATTTATTTTCACACGATTGTATCAGAATAGGAATAAGTGGGAGCACAGGTATGTAGTGGGCTTACTAGAGTAATAGTTCCATAGGAGAGGACTTCGGGAGCGAGTACAATCTCTTAAAAAGAAATAAGTATCAATATCTTCGTGACCGCTACCTTTTTGAGCCCTTAGCTATCGAGACGACCGGCGTTATCGGCAAAACCAGCAGCCTCCTGATCCACGACATCGGCCGACGGTTATGTGCCGCCTATGGGGACCTTTGCGAAACGTTCTGGTTAAAACAGAGGCTATGACTGGCTGTGCAACGTGGCAACGCTTTGAGTGTACAATTAGCTTGTAAGCCTATCAATTCGGGAGTTATAGATCGGATCTTTGTCAAGGTATAGAGGGTAGGCCGTTACTCCAGCAGGGCGGCTTGAGGCGGTAGTAGTATGATTGGATGCCACAACTTCTGGCGAGTGTTGAAGCCAGGGGTCTCCCTACTCTTTGGGGGCCTTAGGAAATAAATGGTGGAGGCATCTTCCCGGGGCTTGAAAAACAAAAAAAAATCTCTTGACCGGTCGAGGGTCGAGGTCTAGTTAACACTGACTGGACGCCTATTATTCCCTGACTCATACCATCTCACACCTACATATCACGTACACACTCATGTACGCTCGATATTACGTCACTTTCGCCCGCCGACACAGCTTGGGACGAGATCGTGTCATTGGAGTTTTTATGGCCAGTCCCCAGCTTCTTACCATAGTTGCTTTCGCATGAACAGCACCCGTTCAATTATGATTAGGTTGTTTTTTACTGGCCGGTTCTCCTATTACAAACTATGTTGTCGGATCATACTAACCGAGCAAAGCACCTCCTTGTCTGCGTGCGCTATATCCAAGAAGAACTTATAACTGGCGACCGACACGTCCTGGAAGCCTCCTTCGTCACACATGTAGACATGACACTGACATACGGATAATACAACGTCAAACTTTCTCCTTGATCATTTCTGTCGCAACTTTGCTGAGGATTTTCTTCAGATTTATAATTGTTGTTTGCTTGCTTTCGTGGACAATGGGGCCGAGATCGAGGCAATGAACGGGCCAGGAATGGTTCAATGACTCGACGAAAAAAGGCGGTGAAATAGAAATGCAACCGTGAACGGCAGAATGCTTCCGACTGGGTGGTTTGAAAACGGCGTAGCATTTAATTTCGAAACTACCTCAATCCCATAAAAAAATATTGGCTAGCTGTAGGTCGGAAGAGTTCTGTTATCAACAGGATGGTGTTTCTGTTTAGTGCCCCAACGAGTGACAGACAAGTTTTCCCGAGCGAGTAATCAGCCGATGAACGAACCAGCGTTGGCTTGCTCATAGCCTCGACCTCAGCCCACACGACTGCTCGCTTGGATGGAGATGGAGTTCAGTGTTCACGAACGCAAGACAATAACAATTGATTATCTGAAGAAACTACTCAGCAAAATCGCGACAGAGTCGAGCAAGAGAATCGTTAGACGTGCAGCTGCAAGCTTCATCCGAAGGGTTCGGATCTTCGCTCATAGGAATGGGTTCCGTTTCAGAGCTGAAATTGTATTTTCTGTAATTTATTGCAATAAAACAGTTAAAAATTCATTTATTTCAATTTCTTCCCTCTAATTGAAAGTTTGAAATGTCAGAATGAAGGGTTTAAATTGCTAAGAACAATACTAACGTAAGTAAATGCAATATTCAACATCATGTTGGTCATTTTCTACTCTCAGTTTCCTTTTAATGTAGGAATCAACAGAAAATTGTCATGATTAAGTGAATATCTTTGCACCTTACTCATTTTACTAATTTTGATCGAAATCATTAATCCAATGTAACTTTTCCACTTGTCTTAACAGATTAATGGAGAATGTCTTTAAACAATGTCCTTCGATCAGTGGAAAGTAGAGATCAATTTATGCACTACCCTTAACTGGTATTAAGTTAACCTAAGGGTCAAATGCTGTCATCAAAACAGGTCACGCTGACAGTGACCTGGCATACCGTCAGTGCTTCCCAACATATCGTGGCTTGTCAACCAGCCATTCGACTTATATAAATTAAAAAAACAAAATCTTAACATTGTTCAATCCCAAATTCCTCTAATTTCATGCGGTTTCACCAGTTTCCCGACGATGGCCCCCTCTTTCCGTCACTGACCCACAGTTTCCATGCAGGATCACTCAATTCTTATAATAGGTTTCTTCATTTTCTGACTGTATCCTGATTCTGTCTACATTACACTACCCGATTTTCCATCAATGACCCACTTTTCCGACAGTATCTCTAGCCTCTTGGCCGTATTCCATTTTTCCGGCAGTATGTTGCATTTGTATTGCAGTATTTCCCTTTGATGGTATCCTCATTTTTCTTGGGGCAAAACGCATTTTGTTTCCGTCAGTACAGCAATTTTTCTGTCATTAATCCTTATTTTCAAACAGTGTATCATATTTTCGACAGTATTCCCATCCTTTTGGTATCATCTCCCTTTTTTCCGGCAGAATGCCTAATATTTTCGTCTGTATACTCATCTTTAGTCCGTTGGATGTATCACCCATTTTCCAGGCTGGGTACCTCCTTTATCTGACTGTATCTCCATTCCTCTGTCAGGATTCTTGTCCATTTAGTGGAATCGCTTCCTTTTCGCCATTGTGTCCTTTATTTCCCACAGTTCCTCATTATTTTTACGTCTTCCTTCTTTTCCGGAAATGTTATATTTGTGGCATTTTCCCCTATTTCTCCGGCAGCCTGTTCCAATATTCGGTGTGTACCCCTATTATTTTGGTCGTATCCTCACCTTTTTGGGAGTATCGCGCAGTTTTCTGTCTGTGGGCTCGATGTTTTACGACACTATTGCCATTCATTTTGCAGTATCTCTATCGTTTTACCGTTTTCCTCACTATTCCGGCAGTGGCTTCCATATTTCCGACAGTATCATAATCTTTTTAGCAGTATCCTCCTTTTGAGCGACAGTATACCGTTTGTTACCGACTGTATTAGTTTTCTTTGAACAGTATCCCCAAGTTTCCCGGCAGTGTGCCTCATTTTTTCGACTGTTTCCCTATTCTTTCCATAACATCTTCACTTTTCTGGCAGGAAGCCGCATGTTACTGAGTGTCTCCCATTCTTTCGAAAGATCATCCCATTACCCCCCAGTGTCCCCCATCTTCCCCCATCATCCAGTCCCATTTGACTCCAACCCACAAAGGCCCCCCTTGTCCCATTCTCCTGTCACCGCGGCTGCCCCTGTAATTGGCCGTCATGATTTACTCCTCCTCAGCTCTGAATAATGAGCCATAAATTACAGGCCTGTAATGCCCGCCATCTTGCGGCAAAGAAGGATAACACGTCATTATTAGCGCATGCTCTAATTTTTGCTGAAGCCTTCCAATCTTACAAATGTTTGTGAAGAATTTCACCCGAGCCAATCAGATGAGAGTTCAAAGGCAGTTCTCCTCTTGTCAAAGCGAGACGTTTTCAGAAAAAAACTTTCGAACTCTATTGTAAATAAAAAGTGTGCTGTGAGCAGTGGGGATATTTATTGTAAAGTTGAATGTACGAACTGCCTTGGAATAACAATCTTCGTTCAGGGCTCCACTGCGTACAATGATAACTCCTTAACTGTATCTATTGTTTCTCCGCACACACTGGAGTGTGTATCTATTGTTTCTCCGCACACCCTGGAGTGCGTATCTATTGTTTCTCCGCACACACAGGAGTGTGTATCTATGGTTTTTCCGCACACCACTGGAGTGTGTATCTATGGTCTCTTCGTCCACACTGGAGTGTGTTTCTATGGTTTCTCCACACACACTGGAGTGTTGTATCTATGGTTTCTTCGTCCACACTGGAGTGTGTATCTATAGTTTCTCCGCACACTTTCAGTTCATTGTTGACGGTCGTGGGGTGAGGTAGTGTGTGGCTAGTCCTCCTCTGCCTGATATATAATAGAAGAGGTCACTTCATTTGCTGTGTTAAACATTGACACACGGCAAATGCTAAGTCTGCCGATTTTAAACTTTTGTTCGGATCATTGAACGAAGTGTGTGCCACATTTAAACACCGTGTTTATGTGTCTGATAAACTAATAAACAAATCAGGCCCTCTTTACTTTATTCAAACAGTGTAAGGGTAGAACTTTTTCCACCGGCCTCCCTTCCCGGCTTCCCCATCTACAGTCGAAAAGCAAGCAAACCGCAAACTCTCTGCGCCTCGGTAAGCCACACACCCAAAAATCTCACCCCTACCCGAGACTGCTTACCGCAAACAGTGCGGTAAGAGCCTCGCGCTTCCTGCCCCTTTCAGCACATCAGTTCACTGCGTTCATCGCACATCACTCCATCGCCCTCTCTGCACATCAGCTCATTGCACTCAACGCACATCACTCCATCGCCCTCTCTGCACATCAATTCATTGCGGTCCTCGCACATTACTATATCGCCCTCTCTGCACATCAGTTCATTGCGGTCCCCGCACATCACTCCATCGCTCTCTCTGCACATCAGCTCTTTGCGTTCCCCGCACATCACTCTATCGCCCTCTCTGCACATCAATTAATTGCGTTCCCCGCACATCACTCTATCGCCCTTGCTGCACATCAGTTCATTGCAGTCCTCGCACATTACTATATCGCTCTCTCTGCACATCAGTTCATTGCGCTCCCCACACATCGCTCCATCACCCTCTCTGCACATCAGTTCATTGCGGTCCAGGCACATCACTCCATCACCCTCTCTGCACATCAGTTCTTTGCATTCCCCGCACATCACTCCATCGCCCTCTCTGCACATCAGTTCATCGCACTCGAAAGGTTCAGCACAGAGCAAAGCATCACATCCTTAGGAACTTCGATTCCTGCTACAGCTGCCCTCGTCCGACGGCCCCCGCGCCAAGTAAGCTGTAACCGCAGCCTACCTGCCTTGCCAACGAAGCCCGCTCGTACTTCGCCCTCACCTCTCAGCTGACCTGGACCAAGAGGGGCCTTCAAGAGTCGGCCTTGCCTGGACACACCCCATCACAGCTGATTTGGATACTCGCGTTAATCCTGGACTTGACTCTGGACATCGTACAAAAAAAAACTCATCTTTGGAAGACTCTTTCAAGCTACAGGTTGTCTGGTTATCAAAGT
>SDVV010045892.1:0-10026 GCA_016164225.1 Gammarus roeselii
AAGGTTGTCCTCTGAAATGTCCTCGGGAAGGCCCTCCACATCGTCCCATGCGACATGTGTCGAGTATTCCTCCCAGCTGGCTTTCCGATAGTTGAATCGAAGTTCCTGTGTGTTAGGATTGTTTGGTCGGTTAGTAAGGAGCGATATGATCTCTGGGTTGTGATCACTGTCATGTGTTGAAGGCAGGACTCCCCAAACGAGTTGGGGAGCTAAAGTAGGGGAACAGATTGATAAATCGATGGCGGTTTCACTTTCGAGGGTGATCCGTGTGGGTTGTCCGTCGTTAAGAAGGACCAGGTTGTGAGTGTCTATGGTGTTGGCCATTATCACCCCTCTGGGGTCTGTTCTCACGCATCCCCACACTTCGTGGTAGCTGTTGAAGTCTCCAAGGAGAAGTACGGGATCAGTGTGGAGGTAGCGATAGAGCGTGCAATGGATAGGTGTGACGCGGCCCTGATACGCGTTCTCGCTCTCAGCGTCTAGTTGAGAAACGGGATGTGGCTGAGGGAGGTCTCGGCAATTATGCCGCAGTGGAGGTAGACCAGCGAAAGCTGTCGAGCACTGCTGCAGACACTAAATGCCGGACGCCAATTCTTTACAATAAGAGTGTGTTACGTGGTCATGGCCGAACCCATGAGCGCCGAAAGACTAAGGTATGGTAAGTGTATGAGAGGGATATGAAGTACGCCTTGCTGTCAGCTACATACCTTTTGGGGTATTTGGATATGCGCCTGTATCTGTATAGTTCGCATTATTTACATTTGGTTGTCATTTAATATCTGTAGAACAAGGTCAATTTCCTAATTTGTTGTTGAGCAAAATGATAATTACTGTCAGAATAAAAGTGTGAACGAAGACGAAGGCCAAGCTCGTACTTGACTCTAATTAGAACTCCACTCTTAGGTAGCTAGTGCGTACAAATAACTGGAGTGCATTATGATGAACATTCAACAATTGAGAGTAGGCAGCCACATATCTTGATTTTGACGCTTACGCTCGAGATTGTCCAGAAATAACGAAAATAACGAATTCTAAGTTTTTCTAAAACTTTGCAAATTATTTGATTACAAAAATTGAGCGCATGGATTGGATTTGATCTCCTTGGTTGATGAAGACCTGAGGATCAAGCAAGCAATCTCCCGGTGACAGGGTGGCCGACGGCAAGTCGCACCTCACACTACTCTCATACACTCACACTTCAACAACCTAGGGTCCAGCCGGAAGACCCCGCAACATTCTCTGGGTCATGAGTGCAATCCTAGGTCAATGTCCACAGCAGGGCGCGACAGTAGAGTGTGGCTGGTTTGTCGCGGCTGCGTCATAGTTCAAGGCTTCAAGTATCTGGGGGCTCCCATGTGTAGAAGACAACCAGCGGAAACTGAGGTGAAGTCGTGAGTGTAAAGTGTAGGGTGCACTAAAGAGCGTAATGAGTTGTAGGACGTTCGGGATGGAAGCTAAGAGAGGGTTGAATGAAGGTGTAGTTGTGCCAACTTTGCTCTACGTAGCTGAGACTTAGGGGGTGAGAGCAAAAAAAAAAAAATGTTTTCGGGATAAAATGTTCAAGAAACATGACTGAAGTTACCCTAAAAGACAGGATCCGTAACGACATCGTTCAAATTAGAACGGGGATGGTGATGAAGTTAGAGAACAGAGTAGATTTGCGTCTTCTGAGATGGTTCGGGCACATGGTGAGGATGAATGCAGGAAGATTGGTGAAAAGGGTGAAGAAGGCGGAGGTGAGTAGACAGAAGTTTGGGTAGATGGATGCTGTGAAGCAGGCATTAGGAAGGAGAGATTTGAGTGTGGAGGTAGCGAGAGAGCGTGCAATGGATAGGCGTGATGCTGTCCTGATGTGCTTTCCCGCCTGGGCATCTCGCTGAGAAATGGTACGGTCGTAGCTGGAGGAAGGGGCTGGTCACCATGACGCGACCGGGGATAAAACAGTCACACTGTCGGGCCCTGCTGCTGACACAGACCTCGGATCTCACTCATGACACTGAGTGTGTGCTGCGGGGTCTTCCAGCCGGCCTCTTTAGCGTAAAAGGGCTGAGTTGTGTGAGTATATGAGAGAAGTGTGAGTAGTAGTTTTTTTTTTTTCACCGGAGCTCCAATGTGTAGTCACTGAGTGCTCCCCGGTAGGGCACGCATGAAGTGTGAGGTGCGCCTTGCAGTCGGCCACCCCCCTACCTGGAGGATTCAGTCTAGTATCTGTATCTACGTCATAGTGAACAAACCGTTTCTCAACGAGATGCCAAGGCAGGAGAGCACATCAAAGCAGCATCAACAAATCATTCATTCACTCACGCCTACCCTATCACGTTCTCTCGCTACCTCCACACCATGTCTCTCCTTTCTAACGCCTGTTTCACGTCATTCATCCACCCAAACTTCGGTCTACCTCTAGGCCTATTCCCACTTACCTCCGCTTTCATCACCTTTTTCACCTATGTATCATCCAACTTCACCATGTGCCCAAACAATCTCGGAACACGCGAATCTACGGTCCCCTAACATCTCCACCGTCCCCGCTCTAATTCGCACTACGTCGTTATTGATCATGTCTCACAGCGTCACTCCAGCCATGGGCCTCAAACATTTCATCTCGGAAACACGCTTTCCATCTTTTCTGCTCTCACCCAAGTCTCATCTCCGTAGAGCACAGTTGGGATAACTATCCTCTCATACAAGCTCTCTTTGCTTCCACACCCAACGTTCCACGGCTGATTAAATTAGATTAGAGGGACGAGGCTTTTCAGCGCAACAGTCATCGTTCTTCTGGCGCCGAATGTCAAACCAGCAAACAGTGCTGCATCAAGTCAGTTTTTATTCATTTTATTTTCATGTTCAAGTTAGATTTACTACTGCGCAAAGTCAAAATCCTCTACGCGGCGAACGTCTATGGTATTTAAGGAGGCCAAAAGAGGAACAGGAACTTCTAAGGTGCTGAGGCTATATGGTCCCAGATGGCAGTAAGGAGGAATAACACACTACCTACCCTGCTTCAGAGCCCCAAGGATCCGCAGTTGCCCTCAAGGGTCCGGGCTAGGCGCTCCAACAACTACTGAGGGGGATTTGATTTGATCCTCAGTTCCACCAGAGCCTCAACGCGAGTCATAATAGGATTCCCCGTAGGGTTCGATGATCATGGATTCCAGTAGGCAATAAAATAAGCTATGTCAGACGCACGCTGGTGCGCATAAAAAAAACGCTTAGACGAAACGGACCTCCGCTTCCAATCATTTAGAACGTCAAGAGTAATATGTACGCACGCCAGTGCGTACAGATAGCATCATCGAGACTAGTACAAGGTTTACGGCTACACGGACAAAGTCAGCTCAGACAGCAATGCAACACGACCTAGTAGGTCGATTATAGTACACTTCATTTATTCAGGTAAGACTCGGACAAAACGAATCCTTGCTGCAATCATTTAGAACTTGAAGAAAAATATGTACGCACGCTTGTGTGCACAGGTATCATCGTTGAGACTGGTACAAGGTTTACGGTTACACGGACAAATACAGCTCCGACAGCAACGCAACACAACGTTTATAGCTACGCGGTCTAGTTGAGTAGAGGTACAATTTATTTATTCAGGTAAGATAAAGACTCAGACAAAACGCATCCCCGCCTCCAACCACTCCGAACTCCAAGAGTAATATACACGCGCGACAGTGCGCTCAGATTGTATCGTCGAAATTGGTGCAAGGTCAATGGCTTCACAGATTAGATCAACTCCAACCACAACGCGTCACAAGGTTTGATAGCTACGCAGTTCAGGTCAACCCCAGAAACTACATATGATCTGTGCACGCACGAGCGACAACAGACTGAAGAAAAAACACCTTTTCACAAAATCATAAACAGGAACTCCAGCACAAATACGCCAGCATAAAAATAAATGACAAAATTGTGGATCATGAATAAGAAAGTTAGGGCACTTTCGTCATGGGTATAAAAACTGCTCAGATTACTGATTTTGCACTTATTGTTCAAGGGGATAGGGTGGGGGGGGGCATAAGTCCCTTGAGTCTCAAAAGAGCCCGATGAATTCCGGAGAGTAACCCAAGTCCCCCGGGTCTTCCCGAGCTCCCAGAGTCCCCGAGACCCTCGTCTCAGCTCATCTCGGCTTGACTCGAATCATTTCGGCTAGTCTCGGCTCGTCGCGGCCAACTCGACTCGCCTCAACATGTTTCGACTGATCTCGACCAGCCTCGACGCGACCCTCGCTCTCTGCGCCAATAATCCGCGGACTGTAATAATCAATTGTTCTCCTCAAGCATTTTACATATACACATTTTTCTGTGTATGGGTTTTACAGCGTGGGGAGAGGGAAGCAGGGGTCACAGGGTTCAGAGGGGCCTTAAGCGGGTCCCAAAGTTTCTCAAGGGGGTCCCAAAGGTTCTCAAGGGTGTCCCAAAGGGACCCGGAAGGGTCCAAGTGGGTCCCCCTAAATCCTACTGTTCTTCCAAGCCCCCAGGTTCCCGAAACCCCCGCGTCCCTAGAGTCCCGCGGGTCCCACGAGAACCCCCCATTCTCGAGTCACCTACCCTCAACCAGCCTCGGTTCATCTTGACTCATCGCCTCGCCAGTCGACTAGTCTCCACTCTTCTCAACCTGCCTCGTCTCCTCCACACACAGTGTCATTCAAGACTTTCACTCATCAACATCAACATTATTTCACCACTTAGCCATCAAAACGCCTAGCTGTGCTCGAACATTTATTAGGCGCCCGGGAGAGAGCAAATTCTCCCACCGTAGGTTAAACTAGACTAACACACCGCCTAGTCCACCTAAGGCCTCTGCGGGCGTCTAACGATACATAAGTATATAACTAATCCAAAATTGATCACCACGAAAAAGGGCACAGATAAATAATAGAGCCCACGAAATAAGAAAGAATAAAATACTAAAATAGTGTTAATGATCTATAAAATGAATAATCATCCATCCACCCCAAGCCGCCTAGTTCAGTTTTATACACGTTCGAGCCCCGTTACTAAGAACACTTAACTTCCTTTAATAAATCTCAATTTAGAAGGAGACCAATTCTGCTCTCTTCGACGTTCTTCGAACTTTACCCACGTTAACTCATAGCTTCCTCCTCTCACACTCTACCAAACTCAGACACTAGCTTACACAACTTCTTCAAACCTGCCACCAGTTCCGTGTTGTCCGCAGTAGTAGTTGCTTCCATTTTCCACCGGAGTCCCAACGCGAAGTTAATGCAGACTCCCCCGAAGGCCGGTTGAAGAGTGGCGAAGTAGGTGCAGCGTAGATTAAGAGGAGGTTCAACTTAGATTCGGAATAGTTTCAACGTAGACACAGTAGGTTTAACACATTTACAGAGTAGGTCTAACAAAGTAATATAAAGTAAATTTGACATGGGTACAAAGTAAATTTGACGCAGCTACAAAGAAAATTTGAGATATAAATTAAATTTAACGTCCGTACAGAGTAACTCTAACGCGGGTACAGAGTAGGCCTCAAAGTAAGTTTGATGAAACTACAAAGAAAATTTGACAGATGCAAATTAAATTCATAGTGTAAACATAGTAAATCTAACGCGGGTACAGAGTAGGCCTAGCGCAAATACAAAGTATGCTAAACACGGATACAAAGTGAATTTAACATAACATATATGCAGAGCAGGTTCATTGCAGACGCAGTAGGTTATGCGTAGAGGAGTGGTAGCAGCCCCCGCCGTTCTCCGCCGAAGCTCAACGTGTAGTCACTGAGGGCTTCTCCTCATGGCACGACGATCCGTTGATTCTGCACAGCTTCGTGCACGAGGTTAAAAAGTAAAAATTCTCAATTAGTGCGTAGGGAGGACAGAATGTTCGGTATCAGAGATGATTCAGACCTCGCTACCTCTACACTACCTCGTAGAGGCCAGTGTGTTGTCCGAAAGCGATCATTTTTTTCCGGTGTTCCGTTTCTGTGAGCAGGCATAGCAGGTTGCACGGGGGGCTCAAGAAGGCTCGTCGGGCTGCTGCGAGTGCATCACAATCTACTAGTAAGTGTTTCATGCTGATTGCCACTTGGTGGCAACAGGGACATGGTGGTGCGTCCGGTCCCATGTCTACGTCCATTATGTGGTTGTGAGTTATCCACGTGTGTCCCGTGCATAGACGGTTAATGAACACTTGGTCTCTTCTATTAGAAAATCTGGTGTCCCATTCTCCCACGGATGGTTTAACAGCAAGCGTCTTTTGTCCACTTCGTTGCCAAGAGTTGTTCCATCGTGATGTTATGCGCGAGTTGATGACTGGGAACCAGTCTGTAATGTTAAGAGATGAATTGTTCTTTGCTGGGTAAACATCCGTTTAGCGAGGGAATCTGCGCGTTCGTTTCCTCTTATTCCCCCGTGTCCAGGGATCCAGCAGAACTCGATCGCCTGGTCCGCCACGGACATCGTGAATAGGTCGTGTTGCATTTTTCTAAGGGCAGGGTGATCAAAGTGCAGAGCTTTCAACTGGGTGACAACACTCAGACTATCTGAAAATATAACACTTTTGGGGTGACTGTCGCTCTTTGTAATGGAGATGGCCAGTTCGAGTGCGTGTAGCTCTGCAGAGAATATAGAGGCCTCGTGGGGTAGGGTGGCCGAACGCGAGGTCCCTTCGCCTATGGCGGCGGCTCCCACTCCGTTCGGTGTTTTCGAGCCGTCAGTGTATATATGGCGGTGCTCAGAGTACTGTTCGTCGAGTAGTCGTGAGAATTCTCGGCAGTAGGTGTTGGTTGGGGATGTTGCTTTGGGGTACGTCTGCAGATCTAGGTTGACCAGTGGTGGGCTGATCATCCACGTTGGTGTGTTGATTTGAAGAATTCGATAGGAGAATGAAGGCTTGATTGCTTTGCGTCTGATGTTCAGCGAGGTCAGTAAATTATCCAGCGTAGAGAAAAGGGTGGGCATAAGTTCTTCTTAGCTGCAAAGAGGCGTTCATCAAGAATGTTGGTGACGTCACCGAGTGCTGGGTTATTGATGTAGCTTCAAGTCTTGAAATAGTACTGAGTTAAGAGTTTGTCTCTCCGGGGCGGAAGAGGAACCTCGTTAGCAAGTACGTTCAAAGATTCGATGGGTGTGGAACGGAACGCACCGGTTCTGATACGCAGGGCGTTATCTAATATGATAGAGAAAGGTTCTAGGGTGGTTTTGGCTGCTGAACCGTAAACAATCGCTCCATAGTCAATGCGCGAGCGTATTAATGTTCTTAATAACGTCATGCCGGTGTCCATATCGGCTCCGAATTTCAAGGATGTGACAGAGAGGATAAGTCCGGTTGTTTTTTTGCAGCGAGTCTCCAGAGCTGCAATATGAGGTCGCCATGTGAATTTAGGGTCCCATACGATGCCGAGGATTTTTTTTGATTCCTTGTATACTAGCGGAGTGTTGTTTAGCGTTAAGGCTGGTTTTAAGTGTGGGCCGGGCACGAGAGTAAAGCTCATGCTTCTTGTTTTGGAGGGCGAGAATCGGAATCCGTTTAAGGAGGCCCAGTTCCCGACTAGGTTTAGACATTTCTGGAGCTCCTGTTGAATTGTTAAGAGGCTAGGGCCTCTTAACAGTAGTCCACGTATGGTGATGAAAGCAATTTTCCGTCGCGTGGGAGAATGTCTGGTAACTGGTCGATTTTGAGTATAAAAAGAGTGACACTGAGGACGCTTCCTTGGGGGACGCCCATTTCTTGAGGATAGGATGATGACAAGGTGTCGCCGACCTTAACCCTGGAGGTGCGCTTTTGCAGGACTTGGTGGATATAACGTGGTAAGTGGCCTCTCAGCCCTTTGCGGTGGAGATTTTTCATGATGCCATATTTCCAGGTAGTATCGTATGCTTTTTCCACGTCGAAAAAAAATGAAAAGCACGTGTTCTCCTCGGACAAATGCCTGTCTACTGTTAGATTCCAGTCTTACAAGGTGGTCCGTCGTAGAATGGCGCTTGCGGCTGTCACACTGGATGCTGTTCAGGCCTGCATGCATATCGAGGTAGTCGACGTGGCGCGCATTTATCATTCTTTCCATGGTCTAGCTGAGAACGCTGGTAAGAGCAATGGGGCGGTAGTTATGTGGGTCACCGTGGAATTTCCCGGGTTTGGGTATTGGAATAGTTGTAGATTCCCGTCATTGATCGGGAAAGAAATGAGTTTGAGTAGAGAGGGTTGAACACTTTAAATAAGTGCTCACGGGCGCCATCTGGGAGATTTTTGATCATGTTGATGTGTACCCGGTCTGGCCCAGGTGAAGTTTTACGTGTATGGTCTAGAACGCTCTGTAGTTCGTGGAGGGAGAAAGGTTTGTTGTAGGCCTCTTCGTTTCTAGAAACTCAAGATGTTCGCTTTCTCGCAAGTTTCTCTCCCGTTGAATAGCAGCCGTGTAGTTTATTGATTGCGAAATCTGGCTAATCGTTTGAGCTAGTTTATTTGCGATTTCCGAGTGGGAAGAATAAGTTCTGACTCCTTCAGAATGGATGTTAATAGGTCGCTCGGGTTTTCCCTGAATACGTCGAATTTTTCACACACCTAGGAGAAGGGGGTGTTTCGATTAATAGTATCGACTAATTGAACCCAGCTTTCACGTTTCTTCTATACTAGAAGTTTTCGATATACAGCAGATCCCTTTTCCATGGTACTCTGTTCCTGGGGGACCGTGTGCGTCGGTAGGCATGGTATAGCTTTTCACGCTTACCTCTTGCTTCTTGCACCTCTCGGCACCACCATGGTTTCGGGAAGAAGGTTGAAGGGGCATATTGGGGAATACTTGCCTCGGCTGCGGCTTGAAACTTTTCGTATAGTTGGGCGACGATTTCGTTTTCCGACATGTTTTCGGAGATGTTGTCCATATCACTCCACGCGATGTGCGCCGAGTATTCCATTCATTTGGCTTTCCTGTAGTTGAATCGAAGTTCTTGTGGGACAGGGTTTCTTGGTTGGTTGGTAAGAAGCGATATGATGACTGGGTTATGGTCGCTGTTGTGCGTTGAAGGCAAAACTCCCCAAACGAGATGGGGTGCCAGAGTGGGGGAGTATATGGATAAATCGATGGCAGTTTTCACTTTCGGAAGTGATGCGGGTGGGTTGTCCGTCGTTGAGAAGGACCAGGTTGTGAGTGTTTATGGTGTTGGCCATTATCACTCCCCTGGGGTTTGTTTTCATGCATCCCCATGTTTCATGGTAGCTGTTGAAGTCTCCAAGGAGGAGCACTGGTGAGGGCAGTTGGTTAAGCAATTCGGTCATTAGTGCTTCCGAGAGGTCATGGCTTCTTGATGAATATATGGATCCCACTGTTATTGGCCTTGAGACGCAAATCTTTACGGCGATAGCTTTGAGTTCTGTCCTCAGGGGAAGGCGGAGGTGAGGTACACTTTGGTGGATCATAAGTGCCACTCCGCCGTGAGAAGTCACGTTGGTGTGGCCTTCGCGGCGGTGTATGATATATTGGGGGTGTCTGAGGGTGGCGGTCTCTCTGAGTTTGATCTCCTGGAGGCCAATCATCAAAGGTTTATGGGTGGCGATTAGGGATGGTAATTCGTCTTTCTTGTTTCTGAGTCCCTGGCAGTTCCACTGGATTGGATTTGATTTGAGCCTCTTTTCCCCCAGAGCCTCAACGTGATTGATTGATTGATTTGGGCCTCATTTCCACCAGAGCCTCAACGTGAGTCATAATAGGCTCCCCCGTAGGGCGCGACCGTCGTTGGTTTAGGTAAGTCCACACAACCTCGTGCGTGAAAATATTAGCTTTGTCAAGATGAAGTCAGTACATATTTTAATTGTGGCATATTCGCGTATTAGCGCGTACGAGAGAGTATAGAGTTAATGCGTATCTTCGTAAAATGAGTAGATGTTTTTGTGCGTAGTGAGGTGGATGGACCACCTCATTTGCACAGGTGTTTTAGGTTTAGACAGCTTCGTAAAGTCCGGTGTGTTTACCGAAAGCGATAAGCTTTTTACGGTAGGTTGGGTCCGTGAGTAGGCTTTGTAGGTTGCACGGGGGATCTAGGAACGCTCGTCGGGCTGCCACGAGTGCGTT
>SDVV010045893.1:0-10026 GCA_016164225.1 Gammarus roeselii
ATGCTAAAGTTTATATCGGTAATTAAACTTTAGCATGATGTCACCCTGTCCCCGAATACGCCCAAAATATAAGGAACGCGATAACGCCCAAAATATAGGGGTGACGAAATGGCCCTGGACATATGCGGCGCGATAAGCGCCCGGCGTTTCCTGTAGCCGAGTATGCCCCGGGTAGTGGGGCCGTGGGTTCTGTGTCGTTGCTTGGAGTGGACCTCCGTTTGCTTGTTGTCCAGAGGTCAGTTATTTAATGTGAACTTATATTTTTTTTATTTTAGTATTAATGTTATGATACGTGGTATTGTAGATGATTATCGGTTGTGTTGTAACTATTTAGAGTGTTTCCACGCTTGGGGAACCTATTTTTTTCATTTCTCATATATTATTTTGCCAGTGTTGGGGGTGCTCACGACCCCTTATCTATTGGTCGCGAAGAGGTGCTACCTACCACAATTGGTCCGAGTAGCATACATGTTTCACCTTGTCATAGTCGAACATGTTTCGCGTGCCAGTTTATGTTGTTCTGTGATTTTATATACAGTGAATGTTAAACATTGTTTACGAGTGTTATGTCGGTGTGTTACGCCGCGTGTTATTTTATATAGTATCCCGGGACTGGTCTAGTGCCCCATCCTCCTCCTCAATTTTCAATAGTTTATTTTTGTGAAATGCCTCTGGCATTTTATCCAGGAACGTTTGAATGACGTCATTGACGTCTTTGCTTATCACTGTCTTATTTACCAATGAACTTTTGAGGAAATCGAGAACGTGTATACGACTTTAGACATTGGGATGGCTAACAAACTCGTAGGTAATGAAGCAAGCCGCTGGAGAGTGATTTGGCCACGGGAGGCAATGAGGTCGTATATAGTCATGCAACATCGGCATTATTTGGCTCCTTTTATTTGATCGGTTTCAGTGTGGGCTCTGTAGCTATGCTAGAGCGGCAAAAGCCCTCGATAAAATTGAATACTTTTAGTGTTATAGGAGATGAAGCGTTCAAACCTAGCACATCGTCTCCACGTGCGTTCAACCTTTGACTGTGATATTTACTGCTATGCTCTGCTATTTCTGGCCCTGTTATGACAGATGAGGGTGTAGCGCTACCGCCAATAGGATTTGTTGTGAATTTATCCATCTTGGATTTTGGAGTTAGGTAGTAAACCGATTCATCCATGGATTATTTTTGTCAAGAAACTCACTGCAGTGGGTACTAGTACTTTTAACAGAAACCCGGGTGATAATGTTTTCCTTTTGGTCTCGGAGGATTTACTCCCGGACGATTTACTGCTTAATTGTTTTATTATAGAGTTGTAATTAGTTACCCGTGACTTGGTTAGCTTGTCACAGACCAATTTTCCGCTCTGTATATTTGTAAATATTTCTTAGATGATTTTAACTTCTTTATCAGTTAAAAGTTTGATGAGTTGACTACGTTCGGAGGATTTTAGTTGATTTAATTAATCATAAAAATACATTTGCCTCTTCAAATTACGTTTATCACACATCACGGCACGATGTTTCCTTCATTAATCCACGTAGGTTTGCTGTCTGGATAATCCGTGTAAACCACGTAGATTTGCATTCTACCTCGTCTAATTAAGCTCTTCAAGACATTGATGGAATAAATATCAGGTGTGTCACACTGAACTAGTTCCTGCCTGTAGGCAAAACCTTTGATGGGTTCATTTGTATCGAGCAGTATTATTTCATAGGTCGGAGGTTAATGTTTTTGATTAACACGTAAAATACGAAACACTTCCTTCGTGAACTTTGGATTCTTGATGCAAGTACTGCCAGTTCTAACATGTCTATTTTTTTGTTTCATTGTAGAGATATCTTTCTGTAACTTTGTTAGTCTATTTTTTACTGTTATAGAGACCCCTTCGTAATTTGTTATTTGTTTATTCATGAAGGATGAACCAAAACGATATGGCGGATGCGCCATTGTTGGAGGATGCAGGGATTGTTCGTGACAACGGACCATCCGGAAATGACGCGCTTACCAGTCCGCGACTTAGCCATGCATGCCCTAGCGCAATGTTCGCAAGCCCTAGCGCAAGCCCACGACCCGCAGCTAGGTGGTGCCTCCGTTCCGTCTTCGGAACAACCCGGAGTTCAGGCTACTGATGGTTTGGGTCCGTCTTCGGACCCATTCGTCGCTACTGTTGAGTCGTCTTCGGCGTTGTCTCCTGTTTGACACCTCGTTACTCAGCCTACTGATGATCCGTCTTCGAACCCATTCGTCGCTACTGATGATTTGGCCGTCGCTACTCCGTTGCGTGAGCCAATATTTCATCCGCCTACCTCTAAAGGAATTTTGAAAAATAATTTTGTAACGTCAACATTTATACCATACACTGAACATGTCAACATATCATTCAAGATTACGTTGGGATGTAAGGAAGTAGTGGAACACACTGAATCTAAATTAGGAACATTCAAAGGACTCCAATGCACCATGAATGTTAAAATGGGCAAACAAGTTGAGGATGCATCTGTAGATGACAAGGATTGGGTGATAAACACAAAAGCGATCTAGCAGACAAAAACCGTGCTTTTAAGTGAGTTGATTGAGGATCTCGGGGTAGATTTAAAAAATAATGTAGAGAAACCGGAGAGAGAAGGTAGTGGCTGGAGCATTAATACAGTAACCTGTGTACAGCTTAAATTCTACAGGACAGGGGTTAATGGAACAAAACGTCTTGGCGACTATGTTCCTTGGCCCAAAAACTGTCGAGGCCGGCACCATATAGTCAACATCAAGACAAAAAACAATAATTGTGTGCTCGCTAGCATGATTGCACATTTCCACTTGAAGCAGGAAACAAACCTCACAAGGGAAAGGAAACAATCATGTGATACATATCTGCCTTTCGAAGATACATTCTTTCATTTTCCAAGACTTGCCTTGAACAAACCTGTTGCTCTGGAAGATTTTCCAGTCATAGAAAGAGATTGTGAAGTTAACATTAGACTCTATCAGCTCACAAAAGAGAAAGAAGGTTATGGTCTGGTCAGGGTATACAGAGACAGATTAGAAGCCAGTGAGGAGTGCCCTATCCATCTTGTGCAAATCTTAGATGCCAACTATGTCGCGCTCATACCGTGTTTCTCTACATTTATGCGTACATTTAGAAAATCGATCTATAGAGACAACTTTTTTTGTCCATTCTGCATGCATGGCATGGATGAAAGCAAAGAAGCTGGACACGTAAAATTGTGTTCATCCAGTACAGGCTTGCAAAACATCAGTATGCCTGAAGAAGGCGAAATGTACCAATTATCAACCATGCACGCAACAATAAAACCACCCTTTGTTCGTTATTATGACTGTGAATATGTGCTGGAGCCAAGTCAAGAAGGAAAACATGTAGTTAACATACACAAGTTGTGCATGTACAGTTATACTCTAGTGGATAAAGACGGTAAAATTGTACGTCACAGAGTAGTCGATTGTACCGTAGGAGACGGATCTTGTCAAGAATATGTTGTTGGATATTAATGATTAAATGGACACCTTACCATTGTACCCTATCCTCGTCCTCACCGAACAAGACCTAAAAAAATATTGCGAAAGCAAAACATGCGTATGCTGCGGGGACGCTTTTGGAGAAAAAGGTAAACAAAGAGTTCGCCACTTGAACATACATACACTTGAACATGTATGTTTCATTGTCCAACTAGTTAGAGTATATATTGATGTCTACAAGCGATTTGTTGTCTGTATGAAGTAGGACCCAGTGCAGGATGCATGAACCGGAGGACTTTTTTGTCTATGCCTCATCGCTGGGCAGTAGCCAAATGTACCAAAACAACACACTAACAACATTTATCCAGGAATACAGCTACAGGGAGAGTGGAGCGTTGGACTTGTAGAAGTATTCTATAATGACTGGTTCAAAATAAAAAAGCGCGATGAACAGTACTACATTGTATTCTTCGTAGACTATTTTAGTGATAAAGATGAACGAATCGGGCATGAAACTGCTTTGTTTGTTCCTAGCGAAAATATTTCAGGCAATTCATTGGAAGAATACATCTCCGGAATAGAAATCAATTTCAGAAAAAGTCTGTTAAGGAAACGAATCGTTAGAGAAGAAGCAAAATTGTTTGAATATGATAGTGCCACACCACGCATAAAGTTCAATGCATTTATTCTACAAAACTTGTCGCAATATAAATATATTGAAGCTACGGTGAATTGGTACTTTGTTGGAGATAGATCGGCAGATTTAATAGCGGAGCGATGTGCTAATATAATGTCGGTGAAGGTGCCGTAAGCGAAAAAAATGTCCTTCATGAATGATAATATACACTGCATAAACTTTTACTCATATATAATTTCACGCAGTTTTATGGGCGACAAGCAAGTCAATGTTCTTGATATTAATCCAATTAATAAATCTCATCCATTTACGCATGCACATGTCATATATAAAAAATTACAGGGAAGTCATATTGATTCCATTTCCATCGATCTACGAGATGGTGTTGGCGGTATCATCCCGTTCAAGGATGGTGGATCGAGCCTATGCATATTGCATTTTAAAAGAAGCTAGAGCCATATAAATATAACGCTGGATATAAATAAGGTCATTTGGTCACTAGCAGTCATGAGGGTGGTATATGCATATCCGTCGTACAAACAATACGGAGTTTTATTCGCGAAACGTGACAAAATACCCAGTGGAAGTTGAAATGATATTGACAGATTCACAGGTCCGATATCGTACCAGAGGGGTAGCGGATTCTTCTCAACCATAGCCAGTATTGTACGACGTACATTGCCTTTTCTACGAAAACTGTACTGCCTGCAGCTGCCGATATGTTTCGAAACATGGCACACGATTACTCGGAGCAGAAAGATATGCGAAAATCAACCAAGAGACATGGGATCGCTACACTCAAGAATGTTGTAAAAAAGCCATGGCTGGAGGTAAGATCACAGGAAAGGTACCGAAAAAACGTGAATAAAAAAAGAACCGTGGGAGACAGATGGAGTCGTGTCGTCCATTATTTAATTACTAATAAATACCACTGTTCATGCGCCATTGACGTTAGATCCGGGTGAGGTTCTATACCGACAACATGCTTGGTGTATCATCTCTCAACATGACAGGGCTAGGAGCCCCTACGGAAAACCATGAATTGGGAGTGAGTGATATGTTTCCCTCCGTCAACAAGAAATATTTAATTGAATCAAGTATCGAGTCGAGATTTGAAAGAAGTTATCTAAGTACAAACAGCAGCCTGTATGATGGTAGAATTGCCGATACCTTTACAGAATTTTATATTCCCTGGTCGGATAATGAAATGATCGACTTGAGCTCGTTAACTGCACTTGTGAAAATCCGTGTTAGAAATGCAGATGGGAGCGCGTTGGCCGCCGCTGCACATGTTACACTCGTTAACGGATTTTTTCATCGCATGTTCCAAAGTCACTCTCTATTCCTAAATGTTGTTCAGTGTGAAGGAAACAGTTATACAGGACTACTAAATAATCTCAACGCCAATACATCCATGGTATACATATGATGGGGCCACTGAACTTTGATGTAGCCGGTAGCAACAGTAGCGTTCTACTATCGCACGACAATGAACAATACATCTATTTAGTTGATTCATGCAAATTTTGGTGTAAAAAGGTTATACCATACCCTATAGCTTTGCTTGCTCTAAATAAAGCGCTCACAAAAACAATGACATGATTGAATACATGTTCGATCGACCTATTGTCAAAACAATCGTGTTTCCTACCGGTCAAAACTCCATCTCCATTGCTTCCCCCTTCAACGGGGTTGTTCCAAATAAATTAGCCCTATTTCTCATTGATCAAGCCGCACATAACAGAGCATAGGTCGCAATCCAAAATACTTCCAGCATAACGACATCACAAACGTTATCGTCGATGTAAACGAAAACTGCGTTAGCAACATTAGATAATCGTTTCCCAGAGAGCGCGCCCAAGCATACCATCAAACACGTTCGGCTCTAGGGACGCGTAATAGCTCTCATCTCATCACAAGACAAAATTTCCCTGCAGGAAGAGTTATATTTGTTAAAGATACAAGGCCAACCGACTCTGAAGATGTCATTAACCTAGAAAAAAAGACCAAACATACGTATAACAGTGAATTGTGAAAATCCACCCACTCCAAATAAGATCTTGTTCCTGGTAGATTATACACTCGGTGTCATCCAAATAAATTCGGCAAGGAGGGTGTTCCCCAACTATCTACAGTAAACGTGGATAATAATCAAATTGAAAATATATCAACGAGCGATCCAATTATGAAACGTGCTTATATAGGGTGTTTTGCTGAAAACAGAATGCTTAGGCATCCAATGAACGGCTACATGATTGCTAACAGCAAAAGCGATCCTATTAAAATGGGTCATTGGATCCTAATATTCAAAGAGGATAACAAACACTACTTTTTTGATTCGTTTGGGCTTGATCCAAAAGAATATATGGAGGAAATATAGCTTCGTATTATAATATTCATGCAAAAATACAACTTGTACTACAGAAACCGATCCAAAGTGATCAATCATTGGTTTGTGGAGCTTGCTGCCTCTACTTTGCGTATTATCTATGTCAAAATATACCCGTCAAAAAGATAATCGACCGGATCTACAACAGCAAACGGCGTAAAAATGATATCAAGGTTGAAAAATTCATCATGAACGTGTCCGGAAATCAACATTCGTGCAAGAAGGATATGTGTGGGGTTTTAACTTTTAATACTGCATGTAAATTATTATGTAACTGTTGGATTTATTATCAATAAAAAAATATTTTATAAATGTATGTTATCATTATCCCTAAACACTCGGAGGACTAGCATTGAAATTGCACATATGCAACATGATATGCAATGTATTGCAATACAGTATGCCCAGCATTGAAATGCGAATACCAAAAGTAACCTAGATATTTATGTAAGCGTTCTATTCATATAACTTATTTACATACAAAAACCTTTTAATATGTAACTGCTTTATGAATAATCCGAAAGCTGTATTTCTATCCACCCCTTCAACCCATCTCCGTTCCGGCCCCCTTCGCGCCGCCTGACTCCGGCCACATCAGGTCCCGCCGCCTGACTCCGGCCACATGGCCGCCCTAAGGTCGCCCATCCATACGCCCGCCGATAACACTGCCTCGATGGCCGTTTTGGTTCTATACTATCTAATAATAAGCGAACCTATGAGCAGCAAACAAGCTGATCTGAAGCGAACGGAAATCATTTGGGCGCATACAGCAATTAAGATGACGCCTGGTACAGGGACAACAGCATCATAGGCCACGCTTGTGGCGGAAGTGAAATGTAAGGAGCAGCAAGGGATAGTCTAGGAGAGGCAGTGTTGACTCAACCCCGATACCGACTGGCTGCTTACCTGTGCTCGCTCCCTTTACACCTAACTTAAACTCTCATTTTCTCGACTTGTATAAATTGTATAGTTGCATATAAATCATATATACAACCCAATCCAATTGTTTGTCTAGAAATCCTCAGCCTACAATATCTTAAGATATAACAACTGGCAACGAGGTGAAGAATTCAGTGTAATTTATTTGTGAAAACTCATAAAGTGCTAACATTGAAAATGTCTCACGACAACGCACAATCACAGGAAATGTTCGAACCTGCTACGGAAGGCATCGAAGACTTCTTAGCTCGTTTTGGATTCCATAACTACCGAGCCCTGACAGCAGCAGAGGACGACGAGTGAGAAAAGGCTACATTGCTGGGATCATGCTTAGCAAGAAGCGTGATCACACAAATCCAGCAAAAAATAAAACCTAGGAGCATAAAAGTGGCGCCATACGATGAGTTGGTGGCAATTCTAACAACAAAATACACGACGCAGAAATACACAATCGGAGCGTCGGTACAGTTCATGAGGAGGAAACTACGGGACGGCGAGACGATCGAGAGTTACGCTCGATCCCTCAACGAATTGGGGAGCAGGTGCGAATACGAGGACTGCTACCGAAGTAGACTCCTTTGAGATCAATTAATAGCCGGATTGCAATCCAGCAGGTTGATCACATCATTGATCACGGAATGCGAAGAGAAGAGCTTCGACGACACCGTGACAAGAGCAAAGACACTTGAACAAATATCGGTGGACGTAGAAGACATCGTCCCGGTACGCTCAGGGGATAGAGTATACCAGAATAAGCAGAACTCCACGAGACGTTCGTCATATATGATTTTTTTTCATTATATATGACCAATTGCATCTATCGCACTCATACACGTCAACTACGCCTGATCGAATGGCGTCCTGCGAGACTTATTAAAAACAAAAGTATGATCCAATAAGCACTGGAGTTTTTGGAGGCAGCTGTATATTTCTTGTGAGGGAAATACATACTTATCAAATTTGCAATATCTTTATAGAATTGTTTGGATTTTATAGCCTGCAGATTTTACGCATCATGAATTCACTTTTTTGCACGCTTTTGGTAACCCTTGTTATATAATCTGTTTAGCATGATCTGCTCAACGAGTTAGAGTTGTCGGATGCCACAGTCCTTCGTGTAGGTCCCCTTTCGTGTGTTCTCCACCAACCCTCTAAAGTGTCTCAATAAGCATTCCTGGCTGGCTTCCGTCAGTTTGTGTTACCCTAATGTTACCCTTTTTCGAACCTTTTCCACACATTAAAATGAGACCCTGGGCCGTGTTGAGCATTTGTTTGCTGTCACAGTTGTTATGTACTTTAATTTTTAGGTTTCTTATAATCAAGTATAAATGCAAGGTACAAATGATTAAACAGTGGTTTTATAATATTATTTTGAATTGTAACAAAGTAACATGTCAACAGTTTGAACTCGCTCTATAGCACTAAACATTGATTGTAATATAACGGACGCAACGGAACAAAAGTATAAATGAACACCAAAAAGAAATGAAGTAAGTGTAAAGCGTAGAGCGTAAGCGCCCACCCTGTAGAGAGATACAAAACACGGGACATAAGAACTGAGTAATTATTACACGCCTCAAGTATGAACGTATACCAGTATATATAGCAAAAACTGTCACACAAAATAAACGCTGAATAGCTAAATCAGACGCTTCTACACATGAGATGCTGATTGCTAATCGCTGCTCAAGTCAGTCTTACCTCCGCCCGATGGCTCCGCTATTGGAATGATATGAGATCTACACTTTTAGTACTGTACCCTGAAATAATATGAGAGGGCGTTGTTTATGTGTATGAAGTGATCCTCCATTAAGGGAACCACTCACCTTTTGGGTCCTTCCCCATAGAGGCGTGATGTCTTCACGCCTTGACCTTATTGGCATACATAATAAACTTAGGCCGTTAACTAATTTACAGGCTCCTCCCATCTTTCTGTTTACAATATACGATAACCCTGAGCTCAACAGTGTGAAATACAGCCCCTCTTTGTTATTGGATCTAGTCCATACAATGCTGACTCGACGAGTTTTACAGGATGCCCACATGGCCTTCCACGCGTCAACGTCTCCCACGTCATGTAATCCATATGGATAGACCACCTGCTTTTGGAGGGGAACTGAAAAAAATATGCAAGGCAAGGGATTTCTTCGTGTAACTTAAGCTAGGGTTAACAGGCCTAAGACCTACAGTTTCTCGGGGATACACGACGCAACTCTTGGTGGTAATGTTCGGTTAGCAATGTTTCCAAATATATGTGCTAGCGGAGGCTGATCATAACACAGCAACCAGCGGGCCATCATTATCTCAGACGCAGGTGCCCTCATATCATGTAACAACAGAGACCATGTGTTGACCAGGTGTCACAGCGACCAGCGCGTCAGCATTATCTCAGGCGCAGGTGCCCTCATATCATGTAACAACAGAGACCATGTAATGACCAGGTGTCACAGCGACCAGCGCGTCAGCATTATCTCAGACGCAGGTGCCCTCATATCATGTAACAACAGAGACCATGTGATGACCAGGTGTCACAGCGACCAGCGCGTCAGCATTATCTCAGACGCAGGTGCCCTCATATCATGTAACAACAGA
>SDVV010045894.1:0-10025 GCA_016164225.1 Gammarus roeselii
AAAATAGAGAAGTATGTTTTTTATTAGTCGCTGTTGGTATATATCAATTTGATGAAAAATAGTAGCTAGCTACATATTAAAATTTGGTACCTAGCTACCTGACAAGGCATTTTTTATGCATGTTCTATTCTACAGTATTTCATGATGATCTTGAAGGTTGTTTTCTGAATTTCATCACATAAATCTCCCTTTTACTGTTGAGAAAACTTTTTCCTGGTGTTCATTTCACCAAGCTCTTGAAAAATTTAGGGTAAGGGGCCCAGTCTTGAAGCACTTTTCACCACTTTTAATTAACAAAAAAAATTGTGATGCCAGGTCATAAGGCCTAGAACTTTAAATGTAGACCTAAATAATCAGAAAATTCATCATTATTTGATAGCGTCGACCGGGGTGACTCCCTGCAGTCGGAAACGCGGGGTGACTGCTCGCACCCCCCTTGTGGGCACCAAGACGTCTGAAATGTCACCATTTGACTACGGGGCTTGAAAGCGCAGGTCTTTGTTAGTAAATATCAGCTACTTATAGAAATTTGATACGCGCACAGAATTTATGAAAAATCGCCAAAGTGAAGGTGTGTTTTTTAGGCCCCCGAAAATTTTGTTTTGAAAAAATTAATGTTCCACAAACTTTGATGCTGTGGCTAGAGTTTCCATTAGATTAAGGCCAAATTTGGTGGTGATACTCGGAATATGGTGTAGTTTGTTGCGTAAGTAGGATTTGGGAAAAAATGTAAACTTTTGTAGATATATACAAATATACAACTGCGGGGAGTCACCCCAGGGAGAAAAAAAAATCGGGGGTGACTCCCCGCACGTATTTTGTTATTGAATAGTTTCGTTTTTCTTCGATGAAAAGTAATCAAATGCAATTCTACACACAAATGATAACATTTGTAAGTAAATGACCCACAATAATGACACCACAGCTAATTTCAATATGCGTAACTAATTTTATAACGACCCTATTTTTTTAATACATGGTGACATGTCTAGGCCTTAGTGTTAACTTATGTTTAATGCTCAGGAAATTTTTTTCATCACATTTTCATGTTGAGACAACAATCCCTTACCTAGCATGACTTGTATTCATGTTAATGCAATAAGTTTGCTATAGAATTGACAAAATACATTTTTTACATGTTATATCGTAATATTAAAAAAATCGTTTTTTCGTAATATTTGCTCATATACTGATACTTCAGGGTCATAATTAGTTTAGGATGTGGAGAAATGACTTCCAGTGAAGTCAGATTGAAATTATTGAAGAAAAACTTTGTTTTCCGCGGCGAAATCAGGAAAAAAATCCTTTGACAGTCTGGTATGACGGCAGCAAAAGACAAGCATCAGAAACACCTGTCACAGGCGTAATATTTACCGTAATAATTTATTGTAAGCAACTGATATATACTAATATAGGCACGCTCTATCTATTGGTACTCTCAAATTTTCAATTTGCATTTCAATTATTGATATATGTGGGGTGCGGGGAGTCACCCCGTTTGGTGCAGGGAGTCACCCCCAAATTGGGGTCGTAGCTCGCCGCACAGTTTTTTGTAAATAACTTTTTTTTGGTTAATGATAGAATGTTGAAACATATGGTGCTCCATGGTCATAATAGTAGCTATACACACCGTAAATACAAAGTTTCTCGGCCGCATACTTTTTGAGTTATTTCAAAGTATGCGCAAAATGCGTGGAGTCACCACGGTCGACGCTGTATGTTCATGAAAATATCCTCAGACTGTTTTCCCATTGTAGGGGAGGGGGCCGACCTGGTGCGATAACATTTTCCACAATGCCCTATGTTGACTCACCTGTCCCTATCACAAAAATGCTCATAGGTCAAACAGTTTAAGAGATAGAATTGTGGGCTTCACGCGTGTTAATTACTAACATATTATGTATCCATGGGTGTGTAGAACTTTTTCTGTTGAATTTTTTAACAATGAAAATTTGTCTACACATTTTTTTTGACCAGGTGTCAAACATGTTCATATTTGGCAACTGCCCTTGCACCTCATGACCCCTGCCTGTTATTTGATATGATATTTTGAAGTATATATGGCAGACTTCATGCAGCAGGCCGCTGCCAAGCAGCGCTGTATTGTTAAACTACGCCTCTGATTGGAACCGTCAGTCTTTCACGCAGCACGCCACTACCAAGAAGCAGCGTATTGTTGAACAACGCCACTGCTTGGAAACCCACAGTTTTGACTCCCAGGGTCTTCTGCCCTGTGCACCTAGTATCTGGAGGGCAGCAAAGGGGAGAGAGTCAGGGCTGCTCCACAACCATGCCTATACACCTCTTTTTCCCCCCTGCTCAACAACACCATAGAAAGAGGTATTTGAGTCTGTACAAAACTCCGCAGCTTGAGCTGTTAAGTATATGCAACTCCGTGGTCAAAAAGTTTTCCATAACTCCGTGATGATCACTATTTGGAGTCACTTTGATCTGCTTTGGGCATTGCCAGTCTGAATGACCCAGTGTTGACGCACTGCTTGCCCCTATTTTGACGTAGGTTGGCCCTATGTTGACGCAGTGTGGACCAGAAAGTAGCGTCAAGGGGAGTGATCCTCCGCGATCGGCAACACAGGGTGACTCCGCACCCTCAATTACCAAAACATTGGAAATGTCACTATTTGACTTTGGACTTGAAAGAACAGGTCTTAGTTAGTAAGTATCAGCTACTCATAAAAATTCGATACGCGCACTGAATTTTTGAAAAATTGCCAAAGTGAAAGTGTTTCTCAGGTCCCTGATAATTTTGGTTTGTAAAAATCAACGTTCCACAAACTTTGAGACTTTGGCAAGAGTTTCCATTGGATTAGGACCAAATTTGGTGTGATAATCCAAAGATGGTGTAGTTGTTGCGTGAGAAGGATTTTATGAAGAAATGTAAATTTTTGTAGATGTTTACAAGTATACAACCAGTGGGAATCACCCCAGGTGAAAAAACTATTGGGGGTGATTTCCCGCACTTATTTTGTTGATGAATATCTTCGTTTTTCTCCAATGAAAAATAATTAAATGCAATTCTTCATACATATGACATCTGGAAGTAAATGACCCAAAATATTGACACCAGAGCCAATTTCAAAGTGCGTAACTAGTTTCATAATGAACTTATATTTATAACTCATGGTGACAAGTATAGGTCTAAGTGTTAACTTATGTTTAACCCAGGAACTATCTTTTATTATCATATTTCCATATCAAGATAACAATACCTTACCTAGCGCATGCCTTGTATTCAAGTTAATCCAATTGGTTTGTTAGAGAAATGTAGAAATAATTTTTTTATTTGTTTTATCATATTAAAAATATATTTCTTTGTAATATACACTCATTTACTGATATTTTAGGGTCATAATTAGTTCAGGATGTGGAGAAATGACTTCCAGTGAAGTTAGTGAGCAATTATCTGAGAAAAACTTAGTTTCCTACCGTGAAATCAGAAAAAATGCCTTCGACAGTGAAATATGCACCAAAAAGACCTGTCGGTCATAATATTTTACGTAACATTTCATTTTAAGTAACTGATATATACCAGTATAGGCATGCTCTTTCTGTTAGTACTCTCAAACTTTTGATTTGCGTTTCAATTATTGACCCCCTGATTAGGGGACATAACTTGCTGCACAGTTTTTCATAAATAATTTTTTTTTTTGTTGATGATAGAATGTTGGAACTTACAATTCTTTGTAGTCGTAAAAGTAGCTATACACACCCTAAATATGAAGTTTCTTGGCCGCATACTCTTTGAGTTATTTTAAAGTATGCAGAAAATGCAAGGAATCACCCCAGTTGGCTCCATAACAGCTAAATGAACCGTACGGCCACTGTTAAAAAGGTCCATTATGCTATGTTATGCTTGTGTCGGCAACAATCTATTTGCAATGATTCAAAAAAGTGGGCAACACTGGACCAACCCTCTAGGGAGGCCTTATGTTGAGCACCCCATAATTGTTTAATAAGTTGTGTTAGTGTAAAAGGTGACCTGGGATGCCCATCAATCATCCTGAAAAAAAACAGCAGAAATAATAGTTTTAAAAGGAGTTAATTTGAGATTATTTAAACACATAATCCTTGGCTTTGGCTAAGGAAAATGAAGTAAACATGATTTCTGGACTTCAAAACAAAATTTTGACTATTTTTTTTTTATATATCTTTTTGATATGGGTTGTATTGATACATGATATGTAAACTTATTTAATCTGCAATCAGATTTGATCTACTTCTAATTGTTTCCTCTGTGAAGTTTTTGTTCTAGGTGTTGCATCAACATAGGGCCGGGTGCATCAACCTTGGACCCCTTACCCTACCTGATTATACAGACTATTTGAGATTGGATTGTATAGTCTAATAGCTATCTACTTATGTAGATTATTATGAATTATTCTCATTTCTCTGTAATCATTTGATTTTCTTTGTTGTAGTAATGTCCAATTTTAGACCTAATAGCTATTTGTGAGAATTTTGAAATTGAATTCTTCACAACTAAACATAATCTTCAGACTTTGTTTTCTTTCCAGGCTTAATATACTTAGGCAGGCTAGTCAATAGTAGCTAGCTCAAGTGATTGGGGGCAATCACATTGGAGACCAGTTGGCACAAATTGGTTATATAGTTAAGTTTGGTAGCTAATCCCTTCCACAATGTTGCTGGCCAAGATCTGTTTGCCTAATAGCTTGTCATCTTGTCTACTAGTGCAGTTCAGTTTCTGCATATTGTGGAGTGCTTCCATGGCCAGCATTCAGGCTGCAGATGGAGGTAAGTTCCTTAGAGAAATCTTTTGTTCTGCTAGAAGTGTTTGTTGATAATAAAGAAATTTGTGTTTTTGGTATAGCTGCTTTGAAAGCTTTGGATAAACTGACTTCAGTAGTAACATCTGCTCAGCTTTACGACCCTTTTTATTTTGTAAATATTCATTTCTATCCACATAGATGTTGAGATTTCAACTTCTGAGTATTGAGAAAATGATTTATTGTTCACTATTTTTGTGACTACTCAATAAGAATGAAAGTTAAATCAATAGGAAAATCTTGATCTGATCAGTTTGATTTGTGACTTCTGTGTTGGTCGTGAGGTGGTCATGTTGGGGGATTTCAACCTGCCCTTGGTGAAGTGATCTGATGAGTTGGTGCAGGAAGAGAATGGTGACTTAACAGATCAACTGTTTTTGGATTGCTTTGCATCTTGTGGCTTGCATCAGTGGGTGAGGGAGCAGACTTTTCTCATGTCCTGCAACATTCTGGATTTGTTGTTTTACAAGCAAGCCAGATCCTGTTTGGGATGTTGTTGTTTTGGCTCCTTTTCTGAGGTGTGCTCACTTGCTTGATATATGTGATTATTTGTTTGTGAATTTCTTGGAGCCTGATGGTGCAAGACACCAAGCTCTTGAGTATTCATGGCACCGGGGTAACAACGGCGCTATTTTCTCCGCATTATTGAGAATTGATTGAGCTCTTGAATTTATTTACTTGGGTGTTTGTGAGGCATATAGTGTGTTCCTTGTTATACTGAGGAGTCTGATAAACTTACACGTGCCTCCTGCTGGATACTCGCCTTGGGTACCATGGTCTGTGAGGCCTCCCCACGGGTTGAAGGTAAGGAGAGCAAATGCGTGGGATGAGTACAAGGTTTCAAGAAGGAGGTTTGGCAGAAATGATCAAAATACTTTGGAGTCGCTAGCTATCTTACTTGATCTCAACCGTCCATTTCAAAATCATGCGTTGTGCAACCAATCTCAGTACAACAAATACCGTATGCAACGGTGTAGTGACTCCCCAAAGCTGTTCCATGCTTATATACAGAGGAAGAAGAAAGGTCTCCTTGCAGTTGGACCACTTTGTAATGCAGGTGGACAGCTGGTTTACGATCCACTGGAGATGGCTGAACTCCTGTCATCTGCCTTCTTTGATATAGCTATATAGAGAAGATGTTCCTCCCAATTCTGCTCCTTTCCAGTTATTCAATGGCAAAATGAGCAAGTTTGCCAGAAGGTCTTGGTATGTCCATGACATTCTGGCGGGGCTCAATGTTTGTTCAGCAATGGGCATGGATGGACTCAACCCAAAGTTGCTGAAGGAGTGTGCTGTGCAATTGACACAGCCTCTCTTTATAATCTTAAACTTTCTCTGCAGAGTAGAATGCTCCCTGATTCATGGAAGAGTTCATAGGTGATTCCAATTTTTAGAAGTAAATCTGGATATGATCCCCTCAACTATCATCCAGTTAGCCTAACCTCTGTTTGCTGCAAATCAATAGAGAGGATTGTTGCTGCTGAGCTGATGTACTATTTTGTGTCTTAACAGCTCCTTTCTTCCAGCCAGATTGGATTTAGGAATGCTAAATCAACAGAGGATCAGATGTTGCTGGTCTATTTGGATGTAGTTGAATCTGTTGATGCTGATTTGGTGGTAGATATGGTCATGCTTGATTTTTCCAAGGCATTTGATGTTTCCCATCCCATTTTGCTTCTGAAGACAGGAACTTGAGTTTCTGAGGTTGTGTTCAGGTGGATTGGTAGTTTCCTTCATTCTCAAATTATGTTTGTTGACGTTGATGGTATGAATAGTGAGCCATGGGATGTTCCGAGTGGGGTTCCGCAGGGTTCAGTCTTGGGTCCAGTCCTCCTTCTCATTTATGTTAATTTTTTGACAGATGGCCTTGTATCCAAGTTTTGTGCATTTGCTGATCATAAAATGTATGTGTCTTTCCAACGTCATGATGTTGTTGGTGGTGTCTGCTTAGCTGGGAGACCTTGACAAAGTATTCCAGACTGCATCTTTATGGAATTTGTCATTGGACCCTAGCAATTGTGTTGTTTTATGTTTCAAAAGACGTTTTGCTGGTTGGTTTGGTCACTGTGCAGAGGCTGTTTACACTCTTGGAGGTGCGCGTTTGGAGTTTGTTGAAGTTGATCACAATTTGGGAGTTCATGTGGATGTTGGTCTCAAGTTTCATGACCATGTCAGAGAAGTTGTGAGACAAGCTGCTGATCTTTTTAGTGATTTGCTCAGGTCGACAGTTAATAGAAGCCCAAATTTGATGGTCACTCTGTGGCACATGTCAGACCCATTCTTGATTACTGTTACTGTGTGTAGAATCTTGGTTATGTCAGGATGTGAGGTTGCTTGAGTCAGTTCAGAGGAGGTGGACCAAACAGGTGCATGGTCTTTATAAGATGTCCTACCATGACAGGCTGATGGCTCTCAATTTGTTCTCAATCAAGGGCAGGTTACTGTGAAGTGACCTCATGAAGTATTGGAGAATTCTGTGTTGTGACACCAAGGGTTTTGATTTGTCTATTCTGTTCCAAAGGTTGCTGGATGGTAGGACACAGGGACATCAGCTCAAACTTTTGATGCTCCGCTGCTCTGTGGATGTGGCAAGGAGGTTTTTTAATGTTCGATGCATTCAGATATAGAATGAGCTGCCTGCTGTTGTTGTTGAGTCTGTTACCATTTCTGCTTCCAAGGCAGGATTGGCTGAGTTTATAAGGAATATTTTGTTTGAGTGCTTGGGTCTTGCGTTCTCAGTCATGATGGCAAGTCTGTGGTGTGATTTGTCCTGTTGCTTGTTTCTGTTTTTTTTTCTATGTATATGTGTATACGTATTTGCTTTCATGGTTTTCTGCGGGGTTCTAGTTGTGCTTTGGGTTTGTGTGCAAGTGGCTTTGTGTTTGTTCTCTGTAAGCCAATGGTGTGCATCCCTTCCAGCATCTTCCGCCCGTTCTTGTTCTGCTGAGTCTTGGTAGGTGCTGGCCTCTCATGGCTTGCTGCACCTGATGACTGGGTATGCTGAGCCCTTGGGGGCTGCAAAAGTAAAAACAGGACATTTATGAAAAATTTCAAAATGGTTTTATTTTTGGGTATCTGAAATGAATATATTGAATAGCTACCTATTTTGGACTAGAAAAATCCAAGTTCTACACACTTTGTTGCTGTGGTAAGGGTTTTCCACTAATTGTTGCCATGTTTGGATGTGATACAATGGATATGTTGTGGTTTGTTGCCTAAGAAGGATTTGGGAAAGAAATGTCTATGTAAACCCACTTTCTACAAATATAGTAGCTACATTGTGAAAGCACTCCAAGTTGAAAAACAGTATGAGTGACTCAACGCAATCATCTTATCTAGTTTTTTATTTGGTCCACTTGAAAGTAGCATTGACAGCGTACTCCACAGAAGTGAAGCGCTCAAAGACGCAACACACCCACATCACAACTCACCACTTCAGCAACACTGAGAAAAAAAAAACATATATACATATATATACATGCACATACATCACTGTGCACCACACAGAACATACAACAGAAGAATGCAAAGATGCAACCCACCCAGACTCACACACCACAGCCCACACAGCCACCACCCCAACACCACATAAACACCCAAGACAAAAAAAACAGACACCCACAACTAAGAAAAAAGCCACCCACAAGGAGGTAGCACATATGGCAGGCAAACCTAAATCCAAGACAACAACATGCTACAGAAGATTCTTACCTTTGCCTTTGATTCCTACTTTTGTAGCCCCCCCCAAGGGCTCAGCATACCCAGTCGTCAGGTGCACCGAGCCAGGAGAGGCCAGCACAGCCATCCTTGCCAGCACCTACAAAGACTACAACAGGAAGATGCTGGAGATGTTTGATGCATTAGAACCCCCCAAAGCTTTACAAACTCACTGAACATCACCCAGAAACTCCATCAGCAACCCCTTGAATGGCGCCAGGAAATCTGATTCCACCACAAAACCAGGAAGGCTGTTCCACAACTGAACACATCGAACCCCAAAGAACCTTCTCTTGATGTCATTATTACAAGCTGGCATCAAAAGCTTAGAGGGATGACCTCGTGTCCTCACATCTGGGGCCCTCCATAAAAGACCTCCAAGGTCGGCCCTGGCATCCAACATACCGACAATTCTCCGGTACTTGATGAGATCTGTCCTGAGAAACCTCCCTTTTTAGCATGGAAAAGTAATCCTAATCAACCAGTTTATACACATTCTTTGTCCATCCCTACACAGACTCAAACAAACTCAAATCCCCAAGAAAACCCACATTCCACACAGGCGAATAATAATCCATGACAGGCCTGATGTGCCTCACTAAGAGGGACACCATGAAGTGAGGTCTGCAGCAAACGGTGGATCTCAGCGCGTTGTTGGCTAATCCTGAAGCCCTTTCCACTACCTCTCTGACATGATGGAATTTCAGTTTTACATCCACCACCCCACTTGGGTCTCTGTGGGACTGAACAAACTTCAATTGAATACTGCTCAAGTTGTACTGAGCCAGGGGATCCTCACCAGACCACTTGGCAGACTCACAAGCAAACCTCAACACAACACACCCAAGGTTCCAAGATGCAGCAACCATGCTGACTATCCAGATCTGACTTCAGACAAGACACACCAGCAACTGCTGACTCCTTCACCCTCTTGTATCACAGGTACAGCTTGTAGTCATCAGCAAATGACTTGAAAGAGCACAGTACTCCATTTGTGATGTGGTTCCATAGATCAGAAATAGCACAGGACCAGTACCAACCCCTGAGGAACACCACTAACTACCTCCCTCCACCCACTACAACACCCATCAACAGCAAACCTCCTAGAATGGCCAGCCAAAAACGAATGAATCCAACCAAGCAAAACCAGACCAACTCCCACAGCTTGTGAATCAATACATAATGAGAAACAACATCAAATTCCTAAGAAAAGTCTAACAGCAAAACCTCCACAGCAATGCCACCATCCAACCAGTCCAAAACATCCAAATAAGCCAAACAGAGCTGATCCCCCTCTTACCTTTGATCTCTTACCTTTGCAGCCCCCTCCAGCAGGACCACATCAAGTGGGGAGCAGCAGAGCCGGGGGAGGCCAGCACAGCCATGCGCGCCAGTATGCTGTTGAGATCAGCAATGTTAACACAGGTATAGGAACTGGAATTAGTGCGCACTATCGGCTATCACATGAACCATCCGCATGCATGACAAAAACAAAAAACAAAAAAA
>SDVV010045895.1:0-10025 GCA_016164225.1 Gammarus roeselii
TACTTAACGATGATAGCTCGTTTAGCGCATCCTTTGTAGCACGTTTACTTAACGATGATAGCTCGTTTAGAGCATCCTTTGTAGCACGTTTACTTAACGATGATAGCTCGTTTAGCGCATCCTTTGTAGCACGTTTACTTAACGATGATAGCTCGTTTAGCGCATCCTTTGTAGCACGTTTATTAACGATGATACCTCGTTTAGCGCATCCTTTGTAGCACGTTTACTCAACGATGATAGCTCGTTTAGCGCATCCTTTGTAGCACGTTTACTTAACGATGATAGCTCGTTTAGAGCATCCTTTGTAGCACGTTTACTTAACGATGATAGCTCGTTTAGCCCATCCTTTGTAGCACGTTTACTTAACGATGATACCTCGTTTTGAGCATCCTTTGTAGCACGTTTATTAACGATGATACCTCGTTTTGAGCATCCTTTGCAGCACGTTTACTTAACGATGATATCTCGTTTTGAGCATCCTTTGTAGCATGTTTGCTTAATGATGATAGCTCGTTTAGAGCATCACGTTAAGCAAATCCTCTGAATGATGATAGCTTGTTTGGAGCATCATTTAAAGCATGTCGTCTCGTCCAGAGATCATGTGTCACAGATGACATCCCGCGGGTCAAAAGTCAGTGTCGCTCTAAGAACCCAACGATATACAGTGGCTTCTCAGCGAAATGAGATTCATCTGTCATATGCGTATCACCGCCCCAGCGTCTTAAAGGACACTAACAATGCTTGACACTGAAATCCAACGCTAACAGTGGTTTCGGGTCAACATTGCATGCCTCATTGCACAGTAATAAATACATTCTGCATATATTTGCATTATTTTATTGCTCATGTTGTACTTATTGGTAACATACCTATTATTTTTACTCATGCATACACTATTCTGTGCTATGTGGCGGCGATGGCGAGCGTATATTTGGATCAGAACATCCACTTCATACCTGTCTCTTCATTGTTTGAATAACTATGTCAGAAATCACCTCGGTGACGGGCGAGCGATCGCAAATCACAGGACGGCTCCTCATACCCCAAGTTCCCTCTGATGACCGCGTCACAGGCTCACAATATGCCTATCCACTGCCCAACGATGACAGACATACCGAATGCCTAAGGTACTCCAGCTGTTTTGAAGGTCACGTATACCGGCCACTTGGGTGTAACATATGCCTATCAGCAATGTAAGTGCTTCCATGCAGTCCTACCTTTGTTAGCGTTCAGGAACAAATATTGTGCAATGAGACACAGCCTCCTACTAACCTTATAAACGTTCAATAGTGAGGCTCTAACTTAATTTCCTCTCCGGTGGACCTGACAGGCACCACTGTTCGGTCCTCGTCCGGAGTACCACTCCTACTCTGCCGCCGGCTACTTCCAAGAAGCTTTCAAGCCAGCTTTTCGAAATGTCTCTGCGGTCGAGCAACTAACCAATCGTGGGTGACCATCAGAGGTGACGGGTTGTTCAATCTGCAACGTATACCAGATGCATTCCCAAAACTCCACACTCTCACTTACATTGATGACGCCCTGCATACCAATTTGGCCCCAAAGGAGCTTGACTCTTAGTCGAATGCGCATTTAGCGCTTACATCAGACTGCCATAGAATCAGAACCCTGGTGGAATTTGTTAATGCACTGATCCTCCCCCCAAAGGCTCACTTCGAGACCACGAGGGGCAAGATCACTTTTTCTTCTCATCACATTACTGCAGAAGTACGTACGAAGGATCTCCAACTCCACGCTCAGGTAGCTCAGAACCTGCGCGGCTATATCTTCAGCGCGTCACTGACGGGTATTCATGCTCGCAAACGTGATCCCGTCTTAACAATTGGCACGCGAGTTACCCCACAGTCACTGCATTGATTGTCGGAGCGCTTCACAGGCTCCATTCACAAACTGATGGCGGGATCCTTGATCAAAGAGGCTCAGTGGCAATACAAAACCTGCTTTCAAACTCTGGACAAGCTGGCTCCGGAATCTAGCAGAATCGATTTTTCAACCTCAACCCCTCACCGACGGGGCGATCTTGAATGCTTTCCAGGCGGTTGAAACCTTCCGAAGCAGGACGGAGTTCCTTTCATTTATGGCCCCCTAAACTTCAGGTTTAGTAGCCCCTGCACCGCCGGTGGCACAGAAGCCTCAACAACCACAGAAGGGGTCGTGCGGGGTATCTTTCTTGGCCAAAGAGGTCGACAAGCATCTTCCAGTGATCGCCATGCGTTCAAGCGTGATTCCATGCAACTCCAAAGGAAGCATGGGGACCCCAGCACCTCACATACAGGTTCGGGGGCCCTGCCCTCCACTGCCCCAAGATACAAGGGGAAGGGGCCAGAATGGTCGAGGGAAAGAAAGTCGAGGAGGCTCTGCAGCCAAACGTCCCTCCTCCCACTCTAAGTCCTCAGGTAATCACGGAAAGCGGGACCGCTCTCCTTCCGACTCCTTCTTCCGGCGTCCCTCAGGAGTCGCCTGACACACGGGAGCGGGGCTGCTTCTTTACTAAAACACATTCTGTCCAAAAGCATCTCTTGAAAATGGGAGCCACGACCCCCTCCTCTCGATTACACAGTCTCTTACCGAAAACACGAGGACGTTCTCAAACCCCTCTTGTTAGACTTCCTGCGGAAAGGCATAGTCAAGACGGTGCCCAGGTAACCGGCCTTCGTGTCTCGCATCTTTGCGGTTCCCAAGGTCTCGGGAGGGGTTCGCTTAGTGATCGACCTCTCCAGGCTCAACATATACCTACCGGTAACTACGTTCCGAATGTCCAACCCGCGAAGAATACGAGCCGTGCTAAAAAAAACTCAATGGATCACCAAATTAGACATCAAGGACGCTTTTCCGGCACGTCTCAATCCACCCCAGGTTCCAAAAGTACCTAGGTTTCAAACTACGAGACCAGCTATACTTTTTCTAGGCCCTTCCATTTACCCTCATCCTGGGACCGAAAATCTTTACGACGGTCGCGAAACTATACCCCACCAGCAAGGAATACACGCGGCCTTCTGCATCGACGATTGGCTGCTCTGAGCACCGACAGCACAACAGTGCCGGCACAACACACAGACGGCCAGCGCCCATCTCCTCAAGCTAGGCTTCTACATCCAACTGGCGTAGACTATTCTGAAACCCATCAAGCAGATAAACTTCCTGGGGGTGACATTAAACGGAGAGGTCAGGTCCATCACCACGACCCCACAGCACATCGACCGCTGCAGGGACATGGCCACGGATATACTACCCCGCGGAACTCTCTCGCTTCAACAGCATCAGGGTTTCCTCGGCCTAATCAATTTCCTTAAACCTTGCCTGCGTCACACCCGCCACTTCTCTAACGAAATGGTACTAGCAACATGGTCCTTGTGCTTATCCAGCAAGCCCACTGCTCTCAACACCTATTACCGCATTGCAGTACAGCACTGGAGAAGCGATACCTTCCTTCACTCCCACGTCTCGTTCGCCCACCGGAGCACCTCCTGTGGACGGACGCATCAGACGAAGCGTGTGGGGCAGTCGGCTGCAGCGACTAGCAGTCGTACGGCCGCTGGTCTGCAGTGGAACGCAAAACTTCACATTACACCGAAGGAATCGCTACCGTTCATCCGTGCTCTGCAGACACGAGCTCATAGGCACCACACCACAGTTCTCGTGTGGTCAGACAACATGGCAGCTGTAGTCATGGGAATCGCTCGGGCTCAAGCAAGGCGCAAGATCAGAGCGCAGCTCTTACGAATCCTCCAGCATCGTCACCTATATTTTCTCGCGACCTACCTACCCGAATCGCAGAACGTCTGAACCGATCAACTCTCACGTCTCCAACCGGCTCTTACGTCGCCCGCCTCTAAGCCCTGCGCGGTGCTTGCAAATAGACCACTTTGCACATCCGGGAACCCACAAGCTTTCCCTATTTGCAGCTTCGAATCATTACCCGCGAGCAGCTTGGGTGGATGCACTTCAGTCCGACTGGAATCAGTGGACGGAAATATACCCCTTCCCTCCATACAACCTGATCCCCCAGGTGCTTCGCAAGCTCGAAACGTACCGCTACAGCGGCCTCCTCGTGGTGCCCGACCACCACAACGCGCTGTGGTGCCCAAGGTCGTCGCACCCTTCCACGAGATTTCTCTCACCCTCGACGTAACCCAGTGCGTCGAGGGCAAAGAGGTCCCTTCAACATCAAGGCACATCTCGCATTATCTCGCTTTCAATTGCTGCAGAGAGTCCTTACGATCAAGTTCACTGAATCGCTGGCACATACCCTGGTCAACACGCACCGGCTATCGACCCAACGCCAATACCGAAGCGTCAGGACTTGCTTCCAGGCGTGGATGCACGCCACAAAGGTGCGGTTCATCAACCAGACAACCCCGCGCAAAAGCAATTCGTGCCACAGTAGAAGCTAGAACATGTCCTCGAAATTCTCGCTTCTCCTTGCTGCAATACTCAGACGACGTCAGGATTGGCGCTCTTTCAGAAGACTGTTTCTCGTTGCTCTCGCAGCAAGAAACAGGGTCTCTGAGATTGCAGCAGGAAACAGGGACTCTGAGATTGCAGCCATGTCACGCACGGGGTTGCACTTCTGTAATAAGCCCTCATGCGCTCTCATACTGACCGCTGACAAAGTTCCTATACAAGAACCAAGCCCGCAACCACACCTCACCGCTCATCTCTAGCGCCTCACTCCTAACAGGTGGTCGAGCTCAGAACAGGTCACCTATGACAGCACTCAAAGCCTAGGTAGCACGGTGTCCGTCGATTAATGCCTATTCGTTCGTCCATACTACTTCAGGCGAACCGTTTAAAGCGTCATCTGTTGGGCATTACATCTGCTCTCTATTCAATGATGCCCTACCAAAAGCGGTCCGTAAAGCTCACGACGTCAGAAAGTATGCCTCATCTATCGCTTGGACGCGTGGGGTCCCTCTTCAAGGCATCTCCAAGGAGTTATTGAAGTCGCCCCACGTATTCATACACAAAATACCTATGTACAGTGGGAGAGCCTAATCAATATTGGGTCTCATTAAGACACAGGTTGATAGTCTCTCTCACTTCAAAGGTTGGTGACATTATGCTAGCTAGTGTCAGAACTTTTTGTACATATTATAAGGTAGGTATGTAGATTGTCTTACCATATCGTTAGGAGGTACTCAATGCTACGGCTTCAGGATAAGGATTCTGTCAGATTAATTGGTATATATTTACTGTATCTGACTCAATTTACTGCAGTGTTACCAGACTAGCTGTGGTACACATTGTAGACACTTCCATATTTGGGATTCTGCTGCCACTACCTGGCTGTTCATCCACTCTCATACTAGAGGGCAATATATATATATATATATTATTGTAGAAAGTTATAATTTGGGTGCTCATACTCAGGCCCCGCCTAATTTGGCCGCTATGAGCTAGTATATTGGCTGTTGTTGGCACTAAGCAATACTCGTATTTGCCAATAATTAGTCATTACCCCCATTCATACAAATGGGTCATCATTCTTCGGAAACACTCAGATTAAGATGCAGCCGAGTCATCCAATTTCTGTGCTCTTTGGGCATCGGCCAGCTAGCGCTACATGATGGTATTTTCTATGCTAACCATAATATGGCTCTTACAAAGTAGAAGAGAAAATAACTTTTGTTATCTCTATTCCCTCGATAAAAAGCTATTTCACTGTAATGTAGGCAGCTTTGCTAGCCCTCATGAATGACGGAGCTCAGCAGATCTCGCTTATAAAGGTAGCAAGGGGGTTGGGGGTTTGGGGGTTTTGGCCGGCCTAGTCAGCGGGGGGGTGGGGGACGCCACTGTACCTAGACATTTAAACCCCCGAGCGCAGGAGACGTCACCCCGTACCTGGCAGACATTTAGCGCCGCCGAGCAGCCAGTTTTTTTTAACTCAGTACCAAAAAAACTCGAGGACAGTCGAGGAACTTGAGTTTCGCAATTTTCAAGTAAGGTTAAAAGAGACAAAGGTCTAAATCGGTCGAAAACAACGTTCAACGAATGTTATAAAGATTCTCTCGTAAATACGTCTCTGTAATGTTTTCTTTTCAAGATTCATTCTAATAAAAAGCAGAAGCGCAATGATAACCATATGGCTCTTACTACATTACAGAGAAATAGCTCTTTATCGAGATAATCAAGATGACACAAGTTATGGTATTAATACGACTTCATGTTTAATTCTTCATGGGAGCAATGCAGGCGGTTCCAATGCGTTTTTTTTTCGGGGTTCACGGCCAGAAAGTCTAGCCGACTCAACGGTGAAAATATTCCGTTGGTTCAAGGATCGATACTGCAAGTGTGAGAGTAAGAGAGAAGTGTGAGGTACGCGTGGCCGTCGGCCGGCCCCCTTCCAGGAGGTCTAGGCATAATGTCTGTATTCGTACCTGATGCTTCAAAAATTGACTTTTAAAAAAATCAGTGTTCCAAATATCAGATGCACACGCTAGTCCAAATCCCCCCGAAGGTGAATGACCAACGGCATGACCCATCTCACCTTCTTCTCATGCGCTCACACACATAGTGGAACTTAGTCATTTAGCACCTGAAGTTCCGTCCACGATCCATCACCGCACATTCAGGGTCAGGGGCATGGCATGCTTATTTATTCGTTGGCAGACATGCAAACACCGCCTACGATTCGACTAGTCAGCGTCCTTCTGACACCAAAAGCTACCTCAGCAACTAATGCTACATCAAGCTATAGACCAACTTAAGGTTTGGTTGGAGTGATGGGATTTACTACTGCGTTAAGTCAACGTCCTTTACGCTGTAAATGTCAAAGGTATGCACGCATGCCACCTGAGACAGTCTTCGAACACGCCACTTTGCACGCGTGCCACCTGAGACAGTCTTCGAACACGCCACTTTGCACGCGTGCCACCTGAGACACAGTCTTCGAACACGCAACGTTGCCAATGGTGTCGTCTAGGGCTATTTCTATTTCCCCTTTAATCTTCAATGCACAGCCTATAAATACAACCGAACACTTACATCAACTCATACGTGGATGACCTTAAAATAGCCACACAACACCAGTAACACGAGACTACAGCAGTACACCTCCAGCAACAATTAAACTCTCTCGAAGTCTGGTTGCAGGACCTGGCTGCAGGACAGCAAAATTATGCATCAGTAAGTAAGCAAGTCATCCGTCACATTATTAACACCAGGAAACTGTTAACACTGCATCCACCCACGTGCCTCATCCTACAACACTCCCATACACCGCAGTTCCATTACCAAGACTACTTGTAGTAGTTGATGATACAGGAATGGCGTTCAAACCTCACAAAAAGAACAGCAGCACTAAAACCACATCTAGACTGAACGTAACACAGGCTCTTATCATAACTTCCTATGTACACACCAAGGAATTAAGTACAACACTATTTAAACAACTAATCAGGCTCATTATCTTCTAAGCAAACACTGTCTGGTCCTCTGACCTTGCTATCGTGCACATCAACTCCCTACAAATAACACAGAACACGGCTTTACGCATAGCAACGGGTTGTAAACGGATCACACTCATTCCCCCACCTGCTTTAGGAAACCAATGTAGTCTCCTCTCTCTTGAGCAGCATTTTATAAGAGAGGTACTCAGTTCTTGAACATGACACGTAGATATTGAACAGCCAGGAAGACACAACGCAACCTTTCTCGCTTATTTTACATAAATCCGTCCAACCCAAAGTGTCAGTATCCACTCTGAGATAACAGCAGGAGCCACAAAGCGTGCGAGCAATCACTGACTTATTTGGATGACTTCTGCACACCTCAGATAGCCGAGCCGGCGTTGTCTAGTATCGATGCTGGACAGATCATCAATATTTGAAGTTTTGGCGTTGAAAGTAACGATGTTGTAAGTATCCACTAGGGAAGTATCAATGTTGGAAGTATCAATGTTGAAAGTATCAATGTTGGAAGTATCAATGTTGGAAGTATCAATGTTGGAAGTATCAATGTTGGAAGTATCAATGTTGGAAGTATCAATGTTGGAAGTATCAATGTTGGAAGTATCAATGTAGGAAGTATCAATGTAGGAAGTATCAATGTTGGAAGAATCAATGTTGGAAGTTTCAATGTTGGATGTTTCAATGTTGGATGTTTCAATGTTGGATGTATCAATGTTGGAAGCATCAATGTTGGAAGCATCAATGTGGGAAGTATCAATGTGGGAAGTATCAATGTGGGAAGTATCAATGATGTAAGTATCCATGTTGTAAGTATCCATGTTGTAAGTATCTATGTTGTAAGTATCTATGTTGTAAGTATCTATGTTGTAAGTATCTATGTTGTAAGTATCTATGTTGTAAGTATCTATGTTGTAAGTATCTATGTTGTAAGTATCTATGTTGTAAGTATCCATGTTGTAAGTATCCATGTTGTAAGTATCCATGTTGTGAGTATCCATGTTGTGAGTGTCCATGTTGTAAGTATCCATGTTGGAAGTTTCAATGTTGGAAGTATCAATGTTGGAAGTATCAATGTTGGAAGTATCAATGTTGAAAGTATCAATGTTGAAAGTATCAATGTTGAAAGTATCAATGTTGAAAGTACCAATGTCGAAAGTATCAACGTTGGAAGTATCAATGTTGGACCAATCTGTTCCTCCACGCTTCGACAAAGACGGGAAAGCACGCCTATCCATTGCACGCTCACTGCCTAGCTCCACACTTATGTATCTTCTTCATAATGACTGCTTCACACCATCCTTTTAAAAATATTGAGGTATTGATATTGAAAATAATTAAATTTGTGAAATATTGATGTTTGGAAATATCGATAGTTGAAAATATTGATGGTTGAAAATATTGATAGTTGGAAATATCAATGTTTGGAAATACTGATAATTGGAAATATCAACATTTGGAAATATCAATAGTTGGAAATATCAATAGTTGGAAATATCAATAGTTGGAAATATCAATAATTGGAAATATCAATAATTGGAAATGTCAATTTTTGGAAATATCAAAAATTTAAATTATTGATAATTGGAAATATTGATGCTTGAAATATCAATAGTTGAAAATATTGATAGTTGGAAATATCAATGTTTCCAAATATAGATAGTTGGAAATATTGATGTTTGGAAATATTGACAGTTGAAAATGTTCATAACAGCAAACAGGTGAATGTGGAATATAAATCGATTTTTCACATTTTCTGAAAGAAAATCTTTGCTTCCCCAATAAAGCGGTCTATTTTAAGCCAAATTGAACTCCACAGAGTTACAGGTAATTAATGGCGAAAACGTCGGAAATAAGGCAAAAGATTTTCTGGACGTGAACACCTAATAAAAATGTGTTGCAACCCGCCGCTCTCAGTAATATAATTGACGTACATATATAGAATGGGCGGAGTTGGCAGTTGAGCCAGTTGCCATTTGCTGATGATACGGCCCTGGTTGCGGATTCGGAGGAGAAGCTATGTAGGCTAGTGTCTGAGTTTGGTTGAGTGTGTGAGAGGAGGAAGCTTCGAGTGAACGTGGGTAAGAGTAAAGTAATGAGATGCTCGAGGACTGTCAATGCGAGCAAAATTAGTGTCACCCTAAACGGAAAGCTCTTGGAGGAAGTACAGTGTTTTAAGTATCTGGGCTCCCATGTGAAGAAAACTGAACTAGTGGAAACTGAAGTGGAGGCGCGAGTGAAGGAGGGATGTAAAGTGTTGGGTGCACTAAAGAGTGTAATGAGCTGTAGGACGTTGGGATGGAAGCAGAGAGAGGGCTGTATGAGGGTGTTGTTGTCCCAACTGTACTCTACGGAGCTGAGGCTTGGGGGGTGAAAGCATAGAAGAGAAGAAGGTTGAATGTTTTCGAGATGAAGTGTTTGAGGAGCATGGCTGTAGTAATGCTGAGAGACCGGATCACCAACGACGTGGTTCGAATCAGAACAGGGATGGTGAAGAAGTTGGAGAACAGAGTGGATTCGCGTGTACTGAGATGGTTCGGGCACATGGAGAGGATGGATGAAGGGAGATTGGTGAAAAGGGTGATGAATGCGGAGGCGAGT
>SDVV010045896.1:0-10025 GCA_016164225.1 Gammarus roeselii
ATTGCAGTAACGCTTGCAACTCTCCAGTCTTCGGGGACCTCACCACTCGTCATCGATACGTTGAAGATGTGGGTAAGGTAATCCGCCAACTGTGCTCGAGTTTCCTTAAGAACTCTTAAGTGGTGTCCATCGGGACCGATCGATTCGTAAATGTCCAGTTCCTCAAGTTGTTTGACAACTTCTTCTCTTGTGAACGCAATGTCGTTGAGACTGACTTCCCTAGCGTAAACAGTATCTCGTTCGTAGCCAGGGCCCTCAACTGTGAACACTGAACAGAAGAAGCTATTCAGGACACCGGCCATGTCCTCAGATGACGTTCTGAGGACACTATCTTAATCCATTAGCCAACCAACTGAGTCCCTGGCAATTCTACAGTCATTGACGTAGCGATAGAGATCCTTTGGGTTCTCTTTGGCGTTTTCCGCAATGTTTTTTCTCTTCCGTACGCTTTGAGGATCGGACTAGCATAGTGGCTGTCCTACACGTCAGGCAATGCAGTTCTGTCGCCTCTGCGGTGTTGTCCCTCATTCGTTGCGCATTTAGTTGATCGCGACGATATACGCTCTTGCAACTTCGACGTTCACCAGAGGGGCCTGATTCTTTGAGCGTGATCAATTATCCTCAAGGGTATAAGATCGGTCACTGGCCTCCCGAACTCTCTCATTGAGGATGCAGCAGCAAGCGCTCACCGTACCTTCTGCGAGTTGTTTGATTAAATTAAGCGCACTTAGTTGTTTTCTCATCCCATGGAAGTCTGCTCGCGCAAAATTGGGGCGGCGTATAGCTCCCAGGGGGGCTGACCCCCGATTTGTGGTCAGCACCTCCCAGTTTGTTGACAAATTTGATATTGCCGACCAAGTGGTCCTCAGTTGACATGACTAGGTCCAGAATGTTGTTCCCCCGGGCTGGTTCACGAACATATTGGTTCATGCCATTATCTGCGATAAACTCAGTTTATTGCCTGGGGCCTGTGAAGTTAGGCTCACCCAGTCAATATAAGAGAGATTGAAGTCACCGAAGATGATAGACTCGTGATTATTTGAGACTATTTCTTCCAGCTTCTCATAGGGCTTGGCATCTTGTTTAGCGAGGGTGTGACTGTTGCGGTACACCACTGCCAGCTTCAATGTCGCATGGGCCACTTTGATTTCTGTGTTGAGTATTTCGCAAGAAACTGTGGATGCAGTGTCTCCGTTATGTACATCATGGACCCGACCCCTCGTTTACTAGGGGTGGGTTTTTCCCCGCTAAACATTTTGTAGCATTAGCATTATCTATGCTGTCAGGTTTCTACTCTGGAGATCGAGCCTTGTTTCGTTTATGCGAATGACATCAAATGAGTACAGGGTCGCCAGTCCCATCAGTTCGTCGAACTTAGGGGCATGGAATGCACGTTACAGAAGAAGACCTGTAGGCAGTTCGTGTCTCGTTCTTCGACTTCTTCATCATTGGGGGGTCTTGACCTGGCGGCTGCGGACCAGGATTTTGACCATACCTAGAATTGCCTTCTTGTGAGCTCTGTAACGCATCTACCGTGCCCGCAGCTTCTTCCTCTTGGAGCGACTGATCTGTCATCGCTCCCGTCCCGGAAAATCTGCTGCGGCAAGGGGCCCTCTAGGCAGGGTTCCCTGTGGTTAAAACTGAACCATTTAAAGCACGCAGGACCCCTAACTTTTGGGCATAGTATTTCTTAGCGCTTCGATGGAGCAGTCTGCCAAGTCGGGTATTTCCTACATCATTCAGGTGCAGGCCGTCTTTTAGGAAAAGATCGGATCGCTCCCGAAAGTCATCAAACAATTCGACGAAAGATACTCTATTGGACTTGCAAAAAGTTTCGAGGACACGATTTGCATAGTTTAACTTACATTACAGCTCATTATCATCATTCATTCGCGGAAAGATGGATGTGACGGACACTCTATCAGTTTTTGCCATGAGGTTAGAAATCAGCTGCCTATACATGGCTGGTAGATCTTCTGTCTTTGTCCTTTTAAGATCATCGGTGCCTACATGGCAGATTATAAGTGTCTCCCAGCTTTAAACTTCAACCTCTGTAAGTGCACTTCTGATCTTCTCAATCGTGGCACCGGGTTTGCGAATAACCCGCCTCTTTGCCCTACACCTATGAGAAAATTTAATCTCCTGGTGTCGGACGATAGAATCACTTAGGACAAGTGTCTCCATTTCGCTGTCCAGGTCAGTGAACTTCTCAAAAGTGTTCCGCGTTGGCATCACAAACACGGGCCGGTTCACGATGGTGAACCGGTTCTGGACCTGCTGAAATCCATCCGAATCTACGCCGTCCGGTCGAGGTTGTGCGCGGTTTCAATCCGCGGATGTCTTGGTCCGAGGTATCGGCTTAGTCCCGGTTATCAGTTTCCGGGCAGCCGATGACCTCTTGGCCTGACGGGAAGTAAGTACCCCGGTTTGGGTATAGGAGTGGAAGCGAGTTGCTAGCTCACATCCAGTACCGGCAGTCCTAATATGGGTTTAGGGGTGGATGCGTGCTGCCGTCGCAGACTCTTACCCAGGACGTCACGGTAGTAAGTCAGAACAAGACCACCAAGATTCCTGCACGATCGAACTGTGTCCCCTCGGTCAATCATCTCCAGGAAGGCCTCTCCATCCAGCTGTAATACATGGACCCCCAACACATTAATTTTTATTAGCTTCCTCGTCTGTTCCGCCAGGCCCTTACTATCCTTCTCCATATCGGACGTTAAGTTTCTACTGAGGTCTGCAGCAAAACTCTGTAGATCACGCTTACTAAAAATGACCTCTTGGACCTTACGTACCTAGGCTCTCACCTCCGCTACGGACTCACAAATCCTGCCGATCTCCTCTCTCATCTCCACATACTCACTGGCGACAGTGCGTAGCTGCTCCTCTAGGATAAAACCTTCCTCTGATTGATCCCGTTCTCTCCGTCGTCGTCGTCCCTCCGCCGCAAGCCCTGTAAGGTTACCAGTACCCGGTCGAGCCTGCCATCAAGCTCACAGATCCGGCAGACGAGGTTTCCCGCGAGGTCCATGAAGACGCTCTTGCTCATCCTGGTGAAGCAGACCGAGCAGTCCACCAGAGTAGGAGGCATCTTCAGACGTCGTCAAAGGTCCTCTTCACACACTTTCGCGAACTTATTGTAGGGAATAAATTAGGCAACTAGTTTCAATAAATATAATTTATAATTTAACACTGAACAAAGGTGCGACATTTTACACCTTAGTAAAAATAGCCTAATGAGTAATCATCAATCCATAAAAAATACTTGCTTTTAACGAGACGAATAATTTAATCAAGAAAACTGAATACGACACATACTAATAAAAGCCTAATTTAGAGTTATGAACTACAACGGTGCGAATGTTGAAGGGATGATTACCGATTACTCGGATCTCGCAAACACAAATAAATGACTATTCTCTGTCACCTTGCTTTCTCAGAGCACCGGCGAAAATAAGGAGTACCCCAGGCAGTGTTCTTGGGCCTTTCTCTGTATAATCTATATAAATGACCTCGACACCGACATCGTTAGCAAGTTAGCAAAATTTACTGACGACACTTAACCCTGCCTCAAAGCGGACTGTGAGCAAGATCGCATGACCATCCAAAGGGATCTTGACAAACAGTTGACTGGTCTGACATGTGGCAAATGAACTTAAATATTGAAAAATGCACTGTTCCGCACATTGGATTGCAAAATCGAAATTCTGCTTACGTGATGCTAACGTGATGGCAGTCGACCAACAACGAGACCTTGGAATAATACCAGCTTGGTGGCCGAGTGGTAGCGTGTCGGGCTCTCCTTACAACAGACGGCCATTGGGAGCTGGAGGTTGTAGGTTCTCGCCTACCTTACTCCGAGAGAGACATTCTAGCCGGTCTCTTGAATGGTAAAAGGCCAGCCCATAAACGCCGTGGGTGAAAAAAGGCTATCAGGTGGCTGCTTCGCGGCAACCCGCTATTTAAGCAAATATATCCGAAATACAAACATTGAAAAAAACATCGTAAGTGAAAGCTAGCTACAAGAAAAACAATAGAGTCATTGGCTTTATATCCCGAAAACTTCCTCTCCAGGGACATCGTGTCCAGGGACAGTCCAGGGACATCGTGCTTCCGTTATATACTTTACTCATCAGGCCTCAAATGGAATTTGCAGTGCAATTTTGGTTCCCTCACCAAAGAGTTGGTTCCGGAACTGAGAAATAAGGCATATCCGCAAAGACTCGACGAACATAAACTGATATCACATGAAAGAAGACGACTTGGAGGTCAGTTAATAGCAACCTTCAGATACCTAAATGGGTTTACTAGAGCTAGTACTGAGGGCCCCTTTGACCGAGATTATAACCCGGGGAACAGAAAAAATGGTCAAAAGCTGCAGGTGAAACCATTCAGAAAAGAAGGAGTCGAAAACTTCTTTCCGATCAGGATACCAAAAATTTGGAACCGTCTTCCACATGATATGGTTAGCAGTGATAACGTGAACACCTCTAAAAACTGCTTCGACAAACACTGGGTGACTAATCCACCCCCTTACTAAGAAAATGTGACTTCAGGACTATTGCCGCCAAGATGGAGCCTTCAGCATCCGGCAACCCATCGATGATGGGCACCTCATCTAGACTGGGCTAGTTCTACTGTAAATTCAATGTTAGATTTGATTTGATTTGAGCCTCATTTCCACCTGAGCCTCAACGTGAGTCATAATAGGCTCCCCGTTGGGCGCGACCGTCATTGATTCAGGTAAGTTCGCACGGCCTCGCGTGCAAAAATATTAGTCTTGTCAAGATAAAACCAAGTACATTTTTCAATTGTGGCACATTCGCTTACTAGCACGTAAAAGAGAGTAAAGAGTTAACGCGTATTTTCGTAAATGTATCGTTATCTCTGTGCGTAATGGGGTGGTGTTTGAGGTTTAGACAGCTTCGTATAGTCCGGTGTGTTTTCCGAAAGCGATAAGCTTTTTACGGTAGGTTGGGTCAGTGCGGATATGCTTTGTAGGTTGCACGGGGGATTTAAGAACGCTCGTCGGGCTGCCGCGAGTGCGTTGCAATCCATCAGTAAGTGTTTTACGCTGATAGCCACTTGGTGGCAACAGGGGCAAGGTGGCGCGTTTGGTCCCATGTCGACATCCATCAGGTGGTTGTGAGTTAACCACGTGTGTCCCGTGCACAAACTGTTGATGAACACTTGTTTTTTTCGGTTGGTGAACTTTGTTTCCCATTCTCCGACGGAGGGTGTGACTGGAAGCTCTTTTTGTCCACTCTGTTGCCACATTTCATTCCATCGGGATGTTATATGGGAGTTGATGATAGGGAACCAGTCCCGGTAATGTTTTGCGGAAAATTGTTATTGGTGAGTAGATGCCAGTTTAACAAGCGAGTCCGCAAGTTCGTTTCCTTTTATTCCCGCGTGTCCGGGGATCCAGCAGAATTCAACTGCCTGACCCGTCTCGGACATCACAAAGAGATCGTGCTGCATTTTACGTAGAATGGGATGTTCGTAGTGCAGTGTTTTAAGCTGGGTGAGGACACTCAGACTGTCTGAGAATACGACGTATTTGGGGATGCGACCTGTTTTTGCAATAGAAATGGCTTGTCGAATGCGTGGAGCTCCGCAGAGAACACGGAGGCCTCTTGTGGGAGGATGGCTGAGAGTGGGATGTCCCCGCACACAGCGGCGGCTCCCACTCCGTCCGCGGTTTTGGAGCCGTCAGTGTATATATGGTGGTGCTCTAAATATTCTTCCTCAAGTAGTCTTAGGAATTCCTGCCGGTACGCGTTGGTTGGAGTAGTTGCTTTAGGGTAGATTTGCAGGTCTAGGTTGACCGGTGGTGGGTTGATCATCCATGCTGGTGCGTTAATTTGTAGAATTCGGTAGGAAAATGAAGACTTAATAGCTTTACTATTCATGTTTAGCGAGGTCAGCAGGTTGTCCACACGTAGGGAAAACGGTGGGCATATACTCTCTTAGCCACGAAAAAGCGCTCATCGGATATGTTGGTGATATGGCTGGTTGCCGGGTTGTTGATTAGATTTCTCGTCCTTAAATAGTATTGTAGCGAAAGTCTGTCTCGCCGAAGCGGAAGTGGATGTTCGTTAGCGTGATACACCTAGCATTGTTTGCGATGGTTGAGAAAACGTCGAGAGGAGTTTTGGCTGCTAAGCCGTAGACAACGGCTCCGTAGTCCATGCTCGATCGTATTATTGCTCTGAACAACGTCATTCCGGTGTCCATGTCGGCACCGAACTTCAGGGATGTTACCGATTGGATAAGTCCCGTCGACCTTTTGCAGCGAGTCGCCAGGGCTGCGATGTGGGGTCACCACGTGAGTTCAGGGTCCCACACAAGACCCAGGAATTTTATCGTTTCTTCGTGTACTAGAGGGGTGTTGTGCAACGTTAGGGCTGGTTTTAGGTGTAAACCGGGCACAAGGGTTGAGTGCATGCTTTTAGTTTTAGAGGGCGAGAATCGAAATCCGTTTAGGGGTGCCAGTTTCCGACAGGCTTAGGCACTTCAGGAGTTCATGTTGAATTGTTATGAGGCTGGGGTGTCTGTAGCACATTTGTAGGTTGTCCACGTATAGTGATGAGAGCAGTCTTCCGTCTCGGGGAAGAATGTCTGCTAACTAATCGATTTTGCAGATAAAAAAAGTGACACTGAGGACGCTTCCCTGAGGGACGGCCATTTTTTGCGGAGATGACGGAGACTGAGTGTCACCAACCTTGGCCCTGAAGGTGCGGTTTTGTAGAAATTGGTGGATGAATCGTGGAAGGCGACCTCTCAAACCTTTACGGATTCCGTACTTCCACGTAGTGTCGTATGCTTTTTCAACGTCAAAAAATATGGAAACCACATGTTCACTTCGGACGAAGGCCTGTCTAATGTCTGATTCTAGTCGTACAAGGTGGTCTGTTGTGAAGTGGCGCTTACGTCCACCGCACTGGATCTTAAGGCCGGCATGCATTTCAAGGTAGTCGACTAGGCGTGAGTTTATCATTCTTTCCATAGTCTTACATAGGACGCTAGTTAGGACATTGGGATGATAGTTATGCGGGTCGCTGTGACATTTTTCGGGTTTGGGTATCGGGATAATTACGGATTCCCGCCATTGATTGGGAAGGAATGAATTTGAATACAACGCATTGAACACATTTAGTAGGTGCTGGAGAGCGTTGTCATGAATGTGTTTGATCATATTGATGTGCACTTTGTCTGACTCGGGTGAGGTTTCACCAGTGTAGTCGATAGCACATTGTAGTTCATGGAGGGAGAATGGTTTCTTGTAGAAGTCTAGAAGTCTTCATTTTCGGAAGTGAAGTCGATATGCTCACTTTCTCTTAGGAACTTTTACCGTTGGAAAGAAGCCGTCTAATTTGTTGATTGCGATATTTGGCTGAAAGTCTGAGCTAGTTTGTCCGCGGTGTCCGCGTATGAAGAATAGACAGTGTCTCCGTCCAACAGTTTGAGGATAGGACGCTTGGGCAACCTTGGATACGTCTGATTTTTCCTCACACTTGTGAAAGAGGGGTGTTTCGATTGATTGTGTTAACTAATTGTGTCCAGCTTTCTCGCTTCTTCTCCACGCTAAGTTTCTGGGGGCAGAAACCGAAGGCCCCGTATATATTTACACAAAGAGAGCGAGGTGAGTGTTTGGTTCCTAAAGAAAATGGAACGGAGACCGGGTTGGGTTAGGTCTCCGTGACTGTTCTATGCCCATATGTATGGTGTAGTCAGGGAGGTAAATGTGAGTGTCTTGGGTCAAGGGATGGAGTTGTTAGCAGTGAACGGGCGGTGTTGTTGTTGGCCAATGATGCGGCTCTGATGGCCGATTTGGAGAATTTTTGTTGGCTGGTATCGGAGTTTGGTACTGAGTGTGAGAGGAGGAAGGTGCAAGGTAATGTTGGTAAAAGTAAGGTCATGAGATATTCGACGAATGACGATAAAGGTGGAATAGGATAACGAAGCTCTTACGTGACACGGTTAGTTATCACAAGTGGCAAGGTTACTTTGTTTTTAAACAAACCTTGTTGTCCATACAATTAGAAAAGACCGTTATAATGATTGTGCATTTGATATGAATTTGCGATTCAAATAGATGTGTTTGTATTTAAAATAAGGTTTATACAACCGAGACCCCATTGAAAATAAAAAATATATTTTTTTTAATTGAAAGTTGAACTGAACACATTTCTCCTATTGCGTCCCATATCAATGAATGTTTAGGGAACATTTGTAATGATCTAGCTTAGCTAGCCTCTATATATGTCTCTTTGTCGATCCATACATTCCTGAACAACAGGCTGCTTGCGTATCTGTTGTAGTCCTCTGCTCTACGCTTCATGTATTATAGATTATAATCCGTAGAGCTATCAACCCTTGTTTAAGTAATTCTTCGGTGGGAAACCTGATTTGTGTATTTTCAAACACTCCCAAAAGTGTTTCCTTTAGCGAACAACGGATTGCCCTCAGATTATGTTACCCATCCGGGAATAGTTGTCATATGTCTCCCATTTGGGCCTGCTCTTCAAAGTGAGCGAGTTAGCATTTGTGGGCCTGGTATCCAATAACGAAGCGAGCAATGGGTTTATTCTCATAGACGAAACCGTTGCCTCTAACCTGTTCATAGGTGTAAATTTACACTTTACGAGTCTATACTGCTCTATGACGGCTAAAGTACTTGTGTGTCAATAAGGCCCCTGAGAGCTCAGCCAACTGTAGAACTGTCCCCTCATTGGAGAGTTCTAACCTCACACCTAAGCCATAGCACGCCCCTTTTGGGAGCTTTTCGCTCATTTGGGTTTAGTTTAAAATTGAGACATCAGAACCGGACAAGGCTGCTGTGACGTCGGACTTTGGCACGCTACCGATGTCGCCTCAATTGAGTGGGATAGAAATGAGTGTTTTAATTACCTGGGCTCTCATGTGGAGAACACTGGACAAGTGGAAACCTGGGTGACATGTAGAGTGAAGGATTGGGCCTATGTCGCAAAAAAATGATTTGGCCCAGTGTCGCTGCAAAAAGTTCCGGCTGGTATCGCTACGAAAGGTATGGCCTATATCTCTACACAGGGTTTGGACTGATGTCTCTACAAAGGGTTTGGTTCGGTTTCGTTTGAACGGGTTAAGGCCGGTGTCGCTAGAAAATGTTTAAGCCGGAGTCGCTACATAAGGTACAAGCCAGTACCGCAACAAAGGACTTGGGCCGGTGTCGCTACAAAGGGTTTGGGCCGGTGTCGCTTTAAAATGTTTGAGCCGTGTCACTTCAAAGGGTTCATGCCGGTGTCGATACAAAGTTTCAAGCCCGGGTCCCAACAAAAAGTTTAGGCCAGTGTCACTACAGAGGGTTGGGCCAAAGTCGCTACAAAAGGCTTGGGTCAGTGTCGCACCAAAAAGTTTGGGCTGGTATCGCTTAAAAGGGTTGAGGCCGAGTGTGGGCCGAGGTCGCTGACAAGGGATTGGGCCAAATGTAGCTACAAAGGTAATGGGTCGGTGTAGCTACAACGGCAGTGCGCCAGTGTAGCTACAGAGGCGATGAGCCAGTGTAGCTACAAAGGTAATGGTCCGGGCTTCTACAAATAGACAATGTTGGGAAAAACTTGGCACGTTTGATAAAAAAATATAATATAATTGTTATACGCTTTCTATGTTGCAAAATCATTTTGTTCTAAATTTTTAATCAGTACACAGTGCGCAAAGGAAGTAATTCAAGGTAGTAGGTAAATTGTGCGGGGTTGTTTTCAAGTAACATTGAATACCCACATCCACCATTCGGTGTATGTGTTAATTAAACTCTCCTCGGTCGACTAAGAGTTTCATTTCATTATGTCAAGTTCTGAGGGTTTTTGTTGGTATTATTCTTAGTCGCTTTTATCGACAATATCATTAATTACACACCTAATTATTCGTGCAATCATTCTTCTTCCGCTGCGAACGGAAGGGCTTAGCAGGAACTATCACATTAGACCGTTTTGTGTGACAGCAAATGCTGGGTTCACATATTGCAAATAATTATATAATTAAAT
>SDVV010045897.1:0-10025 GCA_016164225.1 Gammarus roeselii
TACTCTCAGCAGAGTAGCCCTCAGCCAGACAGCCATGGCAATAGAGGGGTTGTGAGCTAATACTCTCAGCAACCACAGAGTAGCCCTCAGTCCGACAGTCATTGCAATAAAGGGGTTGTGAGCAAATACTCTCAGCAAACACAGAGTAGCCCTCAATCCGACAGCCATGGCAATAGAGGGGTTATGAGCTAATACTCTCAGCAACCGCAGAGTAGCCCTCAGTCCGACAGCTATGGCAATAGAGGGTTTGTGAGCTAATACTCTCAGCAACCACAGAGTAGCCCGCAGCCCGACAGTCATGGCAATAGAGGGTTTGTGAGCTAATACTCTCAGCAGAGTAGCCCTCAGCCAGACAGCCATGGCAATAGAGGGGTTGTGAGCTAATACTCTCAGCAACCACAGAGTAGCCCTCAGCCCGACAGCCATGGCAATAGAGGGGTTGTGAGCTAATACTCTCAGCAGAGAAGCCCTCAGCCCGACAGCCATGGCAATAGAAGGGTTGTGAGCTAATACTCACAGCAAACACAGAGTAGCCCTCAGCCCAGATTGCATTCGTTGTCACTGTTTTTGGAAAGAGGTGCAATCTCGTGATTGCTCCTAATGGCTAGCCTGGGCAAATTGACCAGCACGTCAAACACACATACGACAAGCGTGTTTTGGACACACTCTTCACTGATTGCAAGAGCCACTCGTAACAATAGAACCATGCGGGAGGGGAGGGATATTTTGTATTTCATTCAATGCAACAAGTGAGGAGGCTGTGCGATGGTTGCATGCACGATGGTCGCAAGGTCTCCCGTGTGATGATCGTTTGGTCTCCTGCGCAATGATCGCATGATCTCCTGCGCAGTGATCGCAGGGCCTCATGCGTAATAGTCGCATGGTTTCCTGCGCAATGATTGCATGATCTCCTACGCAGTGATCGCAGGGCCTCTTGCGCAACAGTCGCATGGTTTCCTGCGCAATGATCGCATGATCACCTGCGCAGTGATCGCAGGACCTCATGCGCAATAGTCGCATGGTTTCCTGTGCAATAATTGCATGATCTCCTGCGCAGTGATCGCAGGGCCTCATGCGCAATAGTCGCATGGTTTCCTGCGCAACGATTGCATGATCTCCTGCGCAGTGATCGCGGGGCCTCATACGCAATAGTCGCATGGTTTCCTGCGCAATGCTTGCATGGTTCCTGCGCAATGCTCGCATGGTTCCTGCGCAATGCTTGCATGGTTTCTACGCAATGCTTGCATGGTTCCTGCGCAATGCTTGCATGGTTCCTGCGCAATGCTTGCATGGTTCCTGCGCAATGCTTGCATGGTTCCTGCGCAATGCTTGCATGGTTCCTGCGCAATGCTTGCATGGTTCCTGCGCAATGACCACACTGTTGGTCTCTTGCGTGATAATTGCATGGCTCCCTTCGTAATGATCGCATGGTCTAATCTGCAATGATCGCATGGTCTAATCTGCAATGATCGCATGGTCTAATCTGCAATGATTGTATGGTCTAATCTGCAATGATCGCATGGTCTAATCTGCAATGATCGCATGGTCTAATCTACAATGATCGCATGGTCTAATCTGCAATGATCGTATGGTCTAATCTGCAATGATCGCATGGTCTAATCTGCAATGGAATCGCGTAGAATAATGCGTAATGATCGCGTGATCTACTTTGCAAGGATCGCGCGGACTCTTGCGCAATGATGGTGCGTTAGAAACCAAGACAGTTGAATCAGTTAATAACAACTAAATTGTACAGCTTACAAGGTATTTCACTTCACTGTTAGGATATTTCGGGAAACAAAACTGAACGCCTTATTTAAGTTATTTAGAGCTTCTGGGGCAACCCAATCTGGCGTACCCATCTAGCGTACTCAATCCGGCGTACCCATCTAGCGTACCCAATCCGGCGTCCCATCTAGCGTACCCAATCCGGCGTACCCATCTAGCGTACCCAATCCGGCGTCCCATCTAGCGTACCAAATCCGGCGTACCCATCCAGCGTACCCATTCCGGTGTACCCATCTAGCGTACCCAATCCGGCGTACCCACCTAGCGTACCAAATCCGGCGTACCCATCCAGCGTACCTATTCCGGCGTACCCATCTAGCGTACCCAATCCGGCGTACCCATCCAGCGTACCCAATCCGGCGTAGGTATCTAGCGTACCCAATCCGGCGTACCCATCTAGCGTTCCCTATCCGACGTCTTAGAAGCAGATTCATTTATTAGTGCCCGTCGCTAAATGATGACCCTCCAAACCTGCTTCCTCAATACCGTTTGGCAGACGTTGCTCAGACTAAAGCTGCATACAACTCAGCACTCCACAGGGACGTTATATTATCTTTAGGTTCGATGCATACTGTGACATATATAACAACTTTGACAAGCTTTCTAATCAATAACGGGTTTGTAAAAGGAATTGATTTTTCATGTTTACGTAGATTAGTTCTATCCTCAGCTGGAGGGTCACTTCTAAGGGGTCACTGAGCTCGAAGGAGTCGCAGTGTGCTGCCATCGCTCGAACACCCAAGCTGCTTCTCCAAAGATTGGCAGAAAAGCTGGGAATGCAATCCATTTGGCCACCACGGCCTACTGGCACAAATAATTAGGCTATATATTAAAAGATTAAAAATTCCATTAAGAGTAGGGATATTTGTTGTAGAGGCAGTCACGAACTGGAGGTAATACAATGGCCCATTTCTGCTTACCTCGAACAGTTTACATGAGTTTGCTTGAGAGGATCTTTTATCACCGGTTATGTTCGTAGAAACATTTGTCCAATTTGTATTGCAGTCGACAGCCCATTCAGCAGCCGCCAACATTAGCATGTTATTGTGTCCGGGCCACGACATCCTCGCCGGGTCAGACTACGACTGCTTTTTATGCCTCTTGCATGTCTATGAGGCAATACGAGCTAGAGGAATGGGGAACATGCCTCAGCGAGCTAACAACAGGACACCCCTTAGCATGTCTATGAGGCAATACGAGCTAGAGGAATGGGGAACATGCCTCAGCGAGCCAACAACAGGACACCCCTTAGCATGTCTATGAGGCAATACGAGCTAGAGGAATGGGGAACATGCCTCAGCGAGCCAACAACAGGACACCCCTTAGCATGTCTATGAGGCAATACGAGCTAGAGGAATGGGGAACATGCCTCAGCGAGCCAACAACAGGACACCCCTTAGCATGTCTATGAGGCAATACGAGCTAGAGGAATGGGGAACATGCCTCAGCGAGCCAACAACAGGACACCCCTTAGCATGTCTATGAGGCAATACGAGCTAGAGGAATGGGGAACATGCCTCAGCGAGCCAACAACAGGACACCCCTTAGCATGTCTATGAGGCAATACGAGCTAGAGGAATGGGGAACATGCCTCAGCGAGCCAACAACAGGACACCCCTTAGCATGTCTATGAGGCAATACGAGCTAGAGGAATGGGGAACATGCCTCAGCGAGCCAACAACAGGACACCCCTTAGCATGTCTATGAGGCAATACGAGCTAGAGGAATGGGGTACATGCCTCAGCGAGCCACCAACAAGACGCCCAATTATACCCCCCAGCCTCCGCAACCGTGTGAACAGCGTACCCGACTGCAGTGCCAGCGTACCCGATTGCCGTGCCATCCTTGGGGGCTGCATGTTGCGAGTGCAAGCCTCGTCAAGGATATGGCGGTCTTATGGCGGGGGAATTGGCCACCTCCCCCTTGTGTGTCAGGCAAACTGAGCCAACCACTAAATCAGCGGACAACGACTGTATGTTTGTATTTACATACTGTGTATGGCGCTCCGAAATAGACAGAGAATCACAGCATTTATGAAGATGTCCTCTGGATAAAAAATGTATGTCTGCTATGCCAACTGCTTGGAGGTTGTTATTTAGAGCATTGACGGCCGGAGACTTGTACGTCATGAATGGTTAAATAGTAATTAGTGGTTACAACCGCGCTCTGTAATTGATAGGCATGGGATCAACGATTGGCTGACTAGGAATAGTGACTGGGAATAGAAACTCTGCATTAGGCCAAGCAAGTCGATGAAGTCGGAGTGACGATTGACCATGTCGACTACTCATTCAACAGGTCGTGGTGATTTCAACCCATAATATTTTGTATTTACTTCCTCAAAACATTGTTTACAAATCAAATGAGCTTTCACTTGCAATTGATCGAAATATCTGTGTGACATTTATCAGGTGGATTTCCTTGCAGCAAATTCCTCCGATGTCCAGAAAGTAGTTCCATAAGTTAATTTCTTCCGCAGACATGAACGAATCATTCAGACAACCATTGTTTGGCAAATTGGTCGATCCCAAACAATAGGTTCCATTTCATTTGGGCTGTTTTTAGCACCTTGATTCAAGCTTCCCGCCCGAGTTATCCTTCCAGCGCCCTCATCCTTCCAGCGCCTGCATCCTTCCAACGCCTGCATGCTACAAAAGATCATTTGTCAGCAATTGTTTGTCTCAGCCCAAATCCTGCCAACAAAGGAACCTCCAACACAATGACCGTCTGTATTTGTTGGCTGGTGCTGACGGAAAATGAGCAAATATATGTAAGCAGGACTGTAAGCAGGAACTGTACGCCAGAAGTTCTTGCTTGCATTGATTGGAGGCGAACGAATCTTCTGTGTCGCATTTATGATTAAAAACCTTAATGCTTTCCATTTGACATTTCATTCTCTGACGTATAAGGATAGACGAAATAGATTTAGCACAGCCGACAATTCGTGCACTGGGAAAACCTGTGTGATAACCTGTGTGATAACCTGTGTGATAACCTATGTGATAACCTATGTGATAACCTGTGTGATAACCTGTGTGATAACCTGTTTGATAACCTGTGTGATAACCGGTGTGATAAGCTGTTTGATAACCTGTGTGCCAACCTGTGTGATAACCTGTGTGATAACCTGTGTGACAACCTGTTTTGATTTTGATTGGATTTGATCCTCAGTTCCACCAGAGCCTCAACGCGAATCATAATAGGCTCCCCCGTAGTGCTCGTAGATCATGGATTCCAGTAGGCTCGCACGCCTCAGTGTGCGAGAGAAGAAACGCTTTTAAAGTTAGAAAAATTATAAAATTTTAGCAATGTCAGACGCACGCTGGTGCGCATAAGAAAAACGCTTAGACGAAACGAACCTTCGCTTCCAATCATTTAGAAATTCAAGAGCAATATGTACGCACGCTAGTGCGTTCAGGTAGCATCGTCGAGACTAGTATAAGGTTTATGCCAACATGGACAAAGTCAGCTCCGACAGCAACGCAACACGACCTAGACCGCCACGCGGTCCAGGTCGACCACTGTACACTACATTTATTCGGGTAAGACTCAGGCGGAACGAATCCTTGCCTCCAATCATTTAGAACTTCAAGAGTAATATGTACACACGCTATTGCGTACAGGTAGCATCGTCGTGACTGGTACAAGGTTTACGGCAACACGGACAAAGTCAGCTCCGACAGCAACGTAACACAATGTTTACAGCTACGCGGTCTAGTTAAGTAGAGGTACAATTTAAATATTCAGGTAAGATAAAGACTCAGACAAAACAAATCCCGCCTCCAACTACTCAGAACTCCAAGAGTAATATGCACGCGCGACAGGGCGCACAGATAGTATCGTTGAAATTGGTACAAGGTATGTGGCTTCACGGATTAGATAGACTCCAAGCGCACCGCGTCACAAGGTTTTATAGCTACGCAGTCCAGGTCAACCAGTGAAACTACATATGGTCCGTGCACGCGCGAGCGAGCACAGACTGAAAAAAAAACATCTCTCAAAATCACATACACAAACTCATGCACAAATACATCAGTATTTAATACATGACAAAATTGTGGATCGGGAAGAATAAAGTGAGGGCAGGTTTGTCACGGGCATAAAAATTGCTCAGATTATTGATTTTTCACTCATCGTTTAAGGGGATACGGTGCGAGGGGCAGAGGTCCCTTGAGTCCCAATAGAGCCCGACGAATCCCGGAGACAACCCAAGTACCCCGGGTCTTCCCTAGCTCCCCGGTTCCCCCGATATCCCTCGTCTCAGCTCATCTCGGCTTGTCTCGAATCCTTTCGGCCAGTCTTGGCTCGTCGCGACCAACTCGACTCACCTCAACATGTTTCGACTGATCTCGACACACCTCGACCAGCCTCGACGCGGCTCTCCCCCTCTGCGTTAGTAATCATGTGGACTGTAATAGCAAATTTTCACTCAAGCATTTCAGGGTGGGAGTGGGGTGGCAGAGCTGTCTCGGGTCCCAAAAGAGCCCGACAATAACCGGAGGGTAACCCAAGTCCCCCGGGTCCCCCGAGCTCCCCGGGTCCCCTCGTCTCAGCTCATCTCGGCTTGTCTCCAATAAGTCCGGCTAATCTCACCTTGTCGCGACCAACTCAATTCGCCTCAACATGTTTCGACTGATCTCGACGCACCTTGACCAGCCTCGACGTGACCCTCGCCCTCTGCGTCAGTAATCCGCGGACTATAATGGTTAATTATTGTGCTCAAACATTTCACATATATACATTTTTTTGTGAATGGGTTCTACAGCACAGGGAGGGGTAAGTAGAGGTTCCAGGATTTAGAGGGCCCTCAAGAGGGTCCCACAGTTTTTCAAGAGGATCTCAAAGGGTCATAAGGGTGCCGCAAAGGCCCCCAGAAGGGTCCAAGTGGGTCCCCCCAAATCCTCCTGGTCTTCCAAGTCCCCCGGGTTCCCAAAACCCCGGGTACCCCGAGTCCCGGGAGTCCCACGAGTACCCCCATTCCCTGAGTCACCAAGTCTCAACCAACCTCGATAAATAATAAACAGTTCAAAATTTATTGCTATGAAAACAGGGCAGAGATAAATAATAGAGCCAAGAAAGAAGAAATCATAAAATACTAAAAAAAGTGTTAATGTTCTATAAAATTAATAATCAGCTATCCACCCCAAATGATAACCGGTGTGATAACCTATGTGATAACCTGTGTGATAACCTATGAGATAACTTGTTTGATAGCCTGCGTGATAACCTGTGTGTTAACCTGTGTGATAACCTGTGTGATAACCTGTGTAATAACCTGTGTGATAACCTGTGTGATAATCTGTGTGATAACCTGTGTGATAACCTGTGTGATAATCTGTGTGTTTAACCTGTGCAATAAACTGTGTGATAGCCTATGTGATAATCTATGTGATAACCTGTGTGATAAGCTGTGTGATAACCTGTGAGATAAAGTGTGATAACCCGAGTGATAACCCGTTTGATATCCCGTGTGATAACCCGTGTGATAAACTGTGTGATAACCTGTGTGATAACCTGTGTAATAACCTGTGTGATAACCTGTGCGATAACCTGTATGATAATATGTGTGCTAACCTGTGTGATTACCTGTTTGATAACCTGTGTGATAACCTGCGTGATAACCTGTGTGATAACATGTGCGATGAAATGTGTGATAACATGCGTGATTACCTGCGTGATTACCTGCGTGATAACCTGTGTGATAACCTGTGTGATAACCTGTGTGATAACCTGTGTGACAACCTGTGTGACAACCTGTGTGATAACCTGTGTGATAACCTGTGTGATAACCTGTGTGATAACCTGTGTGATAACCTGTGTGATAACCTGTGGGATAACCTGTGTGATAACCTGTGTGATAGCCTGTGTGATAGCCTGTGTGATAACCTGTGTGATAACCTGTGTGATAACCTGTGTGATAACCTGTGTGATAACCTGTTGGATAACCTGCGTGGTAAACTGTGCGATAACCTGTGTAATAACCTGTGTGATAACCTGTGTGATAACCTGTGTGATAACCTGTGTGATAACCTGTGTGATAACCTGTTTGATAACCTGTATGATAGCCTGTGTGATAACCTGTGTGATAACCTGTATGATAATCTGTGTGATAACATGTGTGATAGATAACATGTGTGATAACCTGTGTGATAACCCGTGTTATAACCTATGTGATAACCTATGGCATCCAGTGTTATGTCACATGAAGAGGTACCTCCCACCCTTCGGCTGTCCGGTTCATTGATTGATGATAGTAATTCCGTCAAGTTGGTTTGGCGGCACTCCATGCCTGTGTTGATGGAAGCAATGACCCACTTTGGCAGAATGGTATATATGTGTATATTCTTCATTAATTTCACCCTTTTCCATGAACCGACAGATGCAGAGCCCCGATACATACCTGAATATGACTGCTGTAGTTAATGTTTCTGAAGGCGTGATGTCCTGTACGTGGCTGCTTACTTAGGTACTTCTTATTTTAAGTGGTGTGCACACGAATGGATCCTACCACATTCACTGTTTCGCTTCACTGTTCTTTCTGTTGCCGTCTCGCCGAAACTATTCCACTCACTTAGTTTTGTTGGCCGTTAACAACCCCTGAGCTCCTGAAGCTTTCGTCTCACTTCTCTTGCCTACTGCGTATGGTTCCCCTCAACACGTCATTCTAAGAGCACAGTGTTAGCCTGTCTGAACGCCCTCGCGGTTGATACCCTCTCTTGTGCCTCATGTTCCTCAGAATCTGCACCAATTGGGATTGGTTCCCAATGCCGCGGCGAATAGAGCTTGACCCAAACTTTGTCATGAATATCCTTTGTTCTATCATACAGATGAATGTGTTGATTTAAAAACATGAATTTATGACTCAGTGGAATGTTGTATAAATGGTTGACCTGTGTGATAACCTGTGTAATAACCTGTGTGATAACCTGTGTGATAACCTGTGTGATAACCTGTGTGATAACCTGTGTGATAACCTGTGTGATGACTTGTGTGATAACCTGTGTGATAACCTGTGTGATAACCTGTGTGATAACCTGTGTGATAACCAATGTGATAACCTGTGTGATAACCTGTGTGATAACCTGTGTGATAACCTGTGCGATAACCTGTGTGATAACCTGTGTGATAACGTGTGTGATAACGTGTGTGATAACTTGCGTGATAACCTGCGTGATAACCTGCGTGATAACCTGTGTGATAACCTGTGTGATAACCTGTGTGATAACCTGTGTGATAACCTGTGTGATAACCTGTGTGATAACCTGTGTGATAACCTGTGTGATAACCTGTGTGATAACCTGTGTGATAACCTGTGTGATAACCTGTGTGATAACCTGTGTGATAACAGTGACGTGCGTTACTATCTCATTGTGTCTCAGTTTGTCGGTGGTTGTCATATCTCGATGCATGTTGGGGCAAAAAAATCACGAACAGCGTAAATGAAACAGACATGAATTGTGGATAGTTTACAATTCGATTTATTTTCTTCGATTAAAATACTTTAAAAAACTCTCCACTTCGTCCATCTTAAGGAAAAACTCTGAGAACAGCTGAGTTGATTTATTTGTTTGCATTCTACTACGTTCGACACAATAAGGTGGCAGAAAATTCGACTATAGCATCAAGGTATGGATGGCTCATTAGCCTCGGTAGTTTCAACGACTTGCTGTGTAGAACTCCTAACAGGTTAGCAGTTTATGATATTACCATACCATTAATGTTGACAGGTTAGCAGTTTATGATATCACCATACCATTAATGTTGATAGGTTAGCAGTTTATGATATCACCATACCATTAATGTTGACAGGTTAGCAGTTTATGATATTACCATACCGTTAATGTTGACAGGTTAGCAGTTTATGATATCACCATACCATTAATGTTGATAGGTTAGCAGTTTATGATATCACCATACCATTAATGTTGACAGGTTAGCAGTTTATGATATTACCATACCATTAATGTTGACAGGTTAGCAGTTTATGATATTACCATACCATTAATGTTGACAGGTTAGCAGTTTATGATATTACAATACCATTAAGGTTGACAGGTTAGCAGTTTATGATATTACCATACCATTAATGTTGACAGGTTAGCAGTTTATGATATTACCATACCGTTAATGTTGACAGGTTAGCAGTTTATGATATTACCATACCATTAATGTTGACAGGTTAGCAGTTTATGATATTACAATACCATTAAGGTTGACAGGTTAGCAGTTTATGATAT